>BSBK01013734.1:87500-105903 GCA_027943335.1 Chamaecyparis obtusa | reverse complement strand
ACTCAATCTTGAATGATCTAAAGGATAAAACAAAGCTCTTTTCAAAGTTCCTAAATCAACACGCCAATCTCAATCTTGAATGATCAAGGAAAGAACCTGCAATCTCTCAAATCATTTACTTTTTGGAGAAAGAACAAATCAAACCTTAAAGCACTTGTGTCTTCAATTTCAAAGTTCAAAAAACACTTAATCAATTTGGGAAAATGAACAAACTTGCTTGATGTGCATTTAGGAGTTTTTCAAATTCTTGCAAAAATTCTTGTTATAAGTAAGCAACGTAAAATATTTGGACTTGGACAAGTTCACTTATTTCTACTTTTTAGCGAGGCCTGTCCAGGAAGAAGCGCTTCCTCCTCAGAGAACGACCTCAAACCGGTATCCCCCCCGTGCCGGTATATAAATAAAGTGAAGGCTAAAAGTACTCACTTATATCTCCTAATCGCCGGGCGTTCGTTCCAAACTCAGTGACTGGGGATGGTAAATATTCCTCTCCCCCAGCATTATTGGCTAGACTCTTAAGTGAGTCACGGTGCGGTCAGCATAACCGCGGTATGGAGACACCACGAAACTATTACAAAACCTGATAAAATAGAGGCTACCCTATCTACATCTGAAAGTATCAAAATCCTTTTGCAAGGACCGATTCCAAGGGGTTTACCGGGTCGCCTCAAGATTACTCACCATTTGTATTCCCTTCTAGGGGGGTACCAAGCTGTGGGCAAGCAATTTTGATACTCACCTTCCTTAGGTAGATCTACTTGAAGTGCTTGACAGTCAAAGACTTCATGAAAACATTGTTGGAAAATACACTTTCAAAGCTTTATCAGAGTCAGTTATCCTGCTTGTATCGCGCAAGATTGCTTTGTCTCCTTGTGGAGATTGCTTTTCTAAAAATCTTTGTTTGAAATCTATCCTTTACCATTGGAAAACATCAAACTAATCTACAACTTGGTTCAAGGTACTCAGAGCAGCCATGTTAGTCCAAATCCTCCCAAAATCTAGAAAAATTCCAAAGCTTTCAGAATCTCAAATCATGGTCTTCCAGTCATATTCAATCTAGTCTTGTCACCCTTTCCTCCTATCTTAGGTTAGCAGAGTCATCTTGGTCATCCCTGTAAGGCCACCCCATTTCCACCTTTTCCTTGACAGTTTGATGTCAGAGGATTAAGGGGGTGTTGTAGTATCTGGATGATTGGTAAATCCCTAACAGAATTGTACCTCGAAATAGACCTATATATTGTACCTTCAAATCAGTACCTATAAACTAAGTGTCTCAATGATAGAGGTGATAGCTTTGGGTTATTAATTATGTAAGTGAATCTTGGATGCAGTATGTTACCCTACGGATCACAGATCCAGTTAGATTAATTAAGGTACCATTGAGTAATGTTTTGATGATGTATTATATGGCTATACCATAGTGATGTTTTGGTGATATTATTAGAACACTGAACTAGGATTTGTTAGATCCTAGACTAATAAGATTTATTCTACATTTTGTTTTCCCTAGATTAGGAAATTTAATCATACTTGTGATAAGAATTTCATAGGACCCAACTGTTATGGTTACCCCTTACCGATGTTGAACCATCAATTTATCTTAAATATTATGCTAAGGAAATTGAAAATCTTTGGGATTAGGAGTACTATGGAGTTATGCAATCAAATTATGTAGATTGAATTGAATTGAAATAATGAATGTATTCTATATGTTTGCAAGCCTGCATTTGGATTATGATCTATATGAGGGCACTGTACTTTATGTGACTTTGATTACACAGTAGAAAATTATAACTTGTGTGTATAAAATTATATGCATTTGAATTATGCACTATATGAAAGTGATTAGACTATATGCATTGAATTGTGAATTATGAGAAAGTGATTTAAGAATGCAATTGAATTCTATGTTGCAAATGAATATCATGTTAGACATCTTCACTGCATTGATGTTATGAGAACCATGATAACTAGATTATGGATGATCTTGATTTCATTCGAATTATGCTATTGAATCACGAATTGAATTATGAAAATTGAATTTATTTGATGTGATTATTGAATCCTATATGATTACGTGCAGATAATTGAATTATGACATTTCTTTCTGTGTGATTGAATGTTTCAATTGAATTTGTGTTTAGATCATTACTTTTTGTATGATTCCTTGTATGCAATTGAGTTAAGATTAATGTGTGGATATTACATCTTATATGCTTTTATGTGATGGTTTTCTTCCTTGAATTACTGATGCTGCATTTAGGTTTTGTAGGTGGAAGGACCATGGAAACATTCGGGGAAACCACATTGAATGCATGTGCTAACAGTAAAGCCAAGGCCCCGTCTATTGAAGAGACCAGGGCCTCGTTGTGAAGTGTTTTATTTGTAACCGTAATGTGAATGTATGTGTAGGAATGTTAAGTGTTGTAATATTGTGGACATACCTTAATTGTGATGTTAATTATGTGAGTGTCACTTGACACTAGAGTTATATGTTAACTAAGGTATGTCGTGTGATTATAATGTGAGATCAAGTTCTAGAAGCTTCCTCGGGGGGGGGAATTCAAAGTGCATCCACTTGTCATAGGACCCCAAAGTGTAGTCACATCTTACATTTTCGTGCATAAACTGAACCATGGTTTTTGGAGGGTTAAATGGGACCCTAGGGGGTAGTTTCATGCATTTTGAGGTAGCCCATTCCTTGTACCCATAGGTTAGGGGTAATTTTAGCATGGGAGAAGCCATATATTGACTTTTTGTCCCCTCCAATAGTGCCCATTTAATCTTGGACGAAATTTGCAACTTGCATTATGGACCCAGAAGTACTTCCTAGGACCATCTTAATGAGGGTTGTGGAGAGTTGGTTGGGGAGTCCCTTTTAGTAGAACTTTTAGAGGGGATTTGGGTTGTTCACCCACTCTCTACCTTTAGAGACCACTAAACTTGGAGAAGGGAAAAAAGCTGAGGATAGAAGAAGGAGAAGGCTCAAAACTTCATCATTTTGCATTGGATCATAGGTTGGAGGATCTTGCTCTTCATTTCTCTCATTTTGTTGTAGTAGTTGTATGTGTTGTGTATTGTTCTTTGGCTCCCCATGGTTGGTCATGGATGAAGCTTGCATTTCTTATTTGTTGTGTTTTAGCTCCCCATGGTTGGTCATGGTGAGAGCAAGCATGTATTGTGTTTTTCTTGTAATTGGATTTGGGGTTGTTTACTCTTGGATTCACTCACCCTTGGGAGGGAAGAGCAATCAAGAGGGGGTGTGGGAAATGGAGGCAACTCCATGTGTAGAGTCTCCTCCATGTGTGGGGAAGGATGAAGCTTGGGTGAGTGATTTTCCCCAAGTAACCTTGCATATAGCCCATGAGGCATTGGGGTTATAAGGAGGGAAGATTGGCCATGTGAGCCTTGTTATGATAATGTGCTTATTTGGGTCCATGTGTGGCCTTGTTTTGATATTGAGCATATTTGGGTCCATGTGTGGCCTTGTTTTCATGCAATGGTTATCTCCATGGGTTGCCCACCCACACCCCACAAAAGGAGTTCATGGAATTCCTTAGTTATACCCTTGAGGGAATTTTGGATTCTTGCAATTGTATGTTTCTTGTGAGTGTATGTATATGAGTGAATGTATCCTATTTGATGTGGTTTCCCCAAGCTCGGGGGTGGCCTCATGAGAGGCCTAGGATGGGAGGTGAGCTCCCATGGTCTTTCCCTTGCCTTGTATATATTGCAGATTTGTGGAAGCTCAAAGAGGAGCTATCATGGAGGTTTTCATCTTTTGGATGGTTGAGAGAAGACATCCCTTTTATTCCATTGTGAATCACTCTTTGTATATAGATTTCATTTGATGTAAAAGAGAATGTAATGCCTTTCATTTGGAGCTATTAAGAAGATGAAATAGATGAGAGACTGTCATTTCTTGATCTTTCATTGTGTGGTATTATCCTTTGCAATGCTTTATTGTAACTATGAAGATTTAACTGCATTTGATGTATTTGTGTGTGCATTGAAATGGATTCCTTAATGTTTTGATGAATTCTTGCATATGTTATAAAAGATATCTCTCTCTCTCACTATAGTTGAAGTTGTTCTCCTTTGCAAATGTATTGGAGTAAAAGATGTGGAATACTTGAAATGCATTCTTCTTTCTATTTGAAGTTGCAATGAAATTGATGTAATGGTATGATCAATTTTACCTTACTCCTTTGAAAGAAAAGAAAGATAATATATGATGTGTTCATGGTTATTACAAAGAGAAGAAAGTAACAAATTCAATGTAGATATCTTATGGAGATTACTGTAAGCGTTTGATTAAAGAATTGCAACAAAAAAAAAAGAAATTTTTACCTCTCTTTACCTCTTCAAATTTGAAGTTGATAACTTGTTATTTCATATTGTGGTAGCAACAATAGAATTTAGTTATGTAATTTGAGCAAATTCCTATCACTATATTTCATTCAATAGAGAACTAAATATATCAATTTGATAGATTAGTAGTCTCTTATATGATGTATTTATTGTTCATATTCATTGAAAATAATCTCTATTTGATCATTATCACACTTCTAGTCCTATAAATTGAAATAAAATAACTGTGAATAAAAGATCACAATAGTTTATTATGTTGAAATATCAAACGATTAACATTCAACTATATTCATCTTGATATGATACACTATCTAAATTAAATTCATAGACTCCCCAATGCATTAAAGAGAAATTATCTAATTTACAATGTTTTTACTTCTCACATCTTGCAAGAAGTTGTAAAAGTAGTGCTATAGCAAAATAGCACTCTCCAGATTTCAAGAGAGCAAAATGCTCTCTGGATTTTATATGGGATAAAAATCCCATACAAAATCCATACCACAGTCAATTTAATATAATAAACTTGCCACCTCAATATATATTAAACAAATAAAATATTAATTTACTTTACCCCCTTACCTTATTTAATATCTTCCCCATAACATGGCGCATGTGGAGGGATGTCAAGGCTTGTTTTAATTCAAACCTTTCTTTTGGTCAAGATTGTGTCCTTGTGCTGACACATCATAAATCTTTTTCTAAATGCATTAACCTTCTTGTCTTCAAAACCTACGCATGCTTCTTCTTGCCCATGCTTAGCATTTAACACCAATTTTGTTTGGTACTTCACTATGACATGGGAAAGGAATGGGACCCACTTTCCACTTCCTTTTCATGTCTTCCACTTTCCATGCGCTAGTTTGGCCCAGGTCATGGGAATGCATTAATTTTTTTTCCTGCTCAAACTTCTTTTCATCCTCCTCTCCATGCGTTCCCCAATGTCTTTGTTTGATGGGTGATGTGTAAGGAAGATGTGATAGATTCCTAGGGTGCTTAGGGTAGGGGGTTAGACTAGTTGACTTGGTAGGATGTTTTGTTTAGTGTGTAGGTTAGTATTTAGATAAGTTAGTTTAGGTTGTTAGTTAATTAAGTTAATTAAGATTAATGTCTTGTTAATATCATTAATTAGTCATTATTTTTAGCAATGTTTAAATTATTTATTTTGTTATTATTTATGGTACCATGTGCTAATGTTCTATTCTGTATATAATATTAATTGATATATTATAGTATATTAACTAATTAATAATTATATTAATTAATTAATATATTATGATTATTAATTAATTTCATATATATTATTTAATTATAATCTTTGAATATATATCATTAAATAATGTTTCTTTTAGATTTATTAATTAGTAAAAAGGTAGATTGATTAATTGGTATTATGTAATCATTAATTGAATTAATATGTACTTATTTTGAACGGAAATTGGTATAGACGACTATTGAAATTTATATTCAATATTTTTCATTAGCTATCAATTTAATTTTCATAATCAAATTGGTCTTGAAAAATACATAATTGGAAATGGTTAACCTATTTATAGAATAACGTTAACAATACACATTCTATTCCTCTTAGATAATCTAAAGGATTAATAGATTAACGTTTGACAAAATTGATCGTCAAGATGATTAACGAACTTCGATTATATTGAATTTCATCTAGCATCCTTTGGAAAACAACTTTGTTGAGGTTTGCCCTCTTGTCGCTTTGGGACTTCGTCTTTAGCACTTTTGTCGCGTAGCGTGAACGTGGAACTTATAACCTTTTTAAAAAAAATTTGTTGGTTGTGTTTTGGCCTGAACTTTTGGGCATTACATTTTGGTATCAGAGCACTTGGTTCAACTCTAGGAACCTTTGTGCCATTACGCTTTGCTAAGAAAGTATTCGTGATTGCATAGTAACCCTTTTGAGTTATGTATGTGAGGAGCATGTGTGAGTACATTATGGGATGGTCATACTAACATCATCATGTGCGGGTGCCCTAGGATGGCTATGGGGATACCTCGAAGAAGCCAAACCCTTATAACATCGGATATTAGGTAGGGGCACTTCCTAAATTGCATAAAACCTCCAGATGGGCTTCCTTTCAAACCTGATCATGGAATTAAAAGCATATATTGGAAAAAACTAGCAACTTGTGACCCATGTGAGGGCGATACGGTTGGCAGTCTTTCCATCGTGGTAAAAACATTGCTTGTTTGAGCTTAGTAAAATCAACTTAAGTATTGTCTCCCAATAGACAGTGTCATTAAAAAAGGTCTTAGAGTGACCTACCTCCTTGACGACTGCATGAGGCCGGTACTACTAGTCAGTGACGATGCATGTCTAAAAAGGGGACTTTTAACTCTATTATCTCTTAGAGTATGGCATATCATTTGTGCTACATAATCTCTAGAAATAGTGCAGTTGAAGAAATTGGGGTATGCTTGGGAACCCTAGAATCATGCATCAGTGGGGGGGTCCCAATTAAGGTTCATGGGATTCATGCACTATAATAATAGGATTTGTAGGAAATATTCAATGGATGGAAGAGTAATTGTTCTTATAAATCAGATATTTACCTAATGATCATTGTCCCTAGAAGCCATGACAACGTACATTCCACAAAGGGATGTAACGAAGTTGGGATGAATGGTATCCTAACATAATACCATTAATGAGGCCTCTCAAACATCCAATATCTCGCACATGTAATTTGGATAGTGAGGTGCATGGAGTGTTGTAAAAACTGGGTAGAATGGCCTAATCATTTTAGTATGGAGTGGAAAATTTTTCTATACCCTCATAGGATGTACATTATTAAGTTATGGTGGGGCCCATGCCATGATGTAAATTTTTTTTATATATATATGATGGGAACACTCCAGGATCATAGACAATTTCTCCTTGTATAGACTAGCACCTTCTCAAAGCATTGGGAACTTATGATACAGCTTGGGAAGGCTAATTAGTCATAGAAGATGGATGATGGTAACCTATGTTATGAAAAGCATTGTAGTACCGGAGTAAGGTAAAGGAGACTCAATTATTTATTGCTTTAGATAATGAAAGTATGGTGCCCCTAGTCGAGGTATAGATTGAAGAACCTATGGATATGTAAGTTATAGGTTGAAATTCCTCAGTATTCTGTGGTGGGTACTCCTTCTTTTGGGATTGATGTTAGTTTTTTTATTTTGCTTATGGTCTTCTTGAGTTGTTTATCTTCTTGGTGGAACTTTCCACGTATTGGACTGGTACCTTTTTGTTTTTTTTCTTTGATTGGGTTTTGTCACCAACTGTATAGTTCTTATCTTGGCGGTTGCCACCATTGATTTTTCGACTGAAATGAGCTCACTTTTTATTTTTGTATTCGAAGTTGAAGCAGACAAATTTCATTTTTGAAAATTACTTGTATCCATTTTTTGGGTGACTTTTATGAGCATTCTCTTTTGCTTCCAGTCCTATGTCATTTGAACCCATTTTGTTTTTTAAAGAGTCCCACCAATCGTGTGTATATGAGGTAACACCTAGAAAGAGATATTATCCCATGTCGGAAGTTACTATAGGATCGATAGATCATATCCATGCTCCACTATGAGGAATAATAGAAATGATTGGTATCCTTGTAGTTGGAGTAGGTGCAAGTTGGTGATTTGGCAAACCATGGTGGTGTAAACTATTTTATAAGTCATCCATTTTTGTAGTGGCCTTGCACGGGTGTTAGTATTATGAAGTTCATCCTTTGGGTAATCATGTACCCTAATAGGAAAGATCTATGCTATCATGATTGACCTTAAGAGATTGATGATTATTGAATGTTCTAAACTACCCTAGCGGGGGAATTGATAGGATGGATAAGAAATGGGCTAGTTGGAGTGAAATGCATTAGTGTTATATTTAGAAAGGGACAAGTGTAGGAATCTTGTAATACTCATACGATGCACTCCGATAAGGATTCATATTTGCCCCATAAGTTAGTTTGTGAAAGAAAGTTCCTCCTTTCCCTAGCCTTGTTGAGAGTGAAAAGTAGAAAACAATTGGGTGGTTCATTAGTTGGAGACTCCATGTTGCAGATCTTAAGGATCTAGTGAAAATGTGATAACGGTGCCTCTTCAAAATATTATTGCGATGAAATTTGGCAGAAGATATTTCTTGACAAGACCCTAGGTCTTGAAAATTGAGGGTTTAGAAGGATAGGTTAAAAGTGTAAAACTTGCCTAAAGAACTATGGAACAAAAATCATAGAGTATGTACCACCCTAAGGGGGTGTTGCTACAAGAAGAGTATGTTCCTTATATGTTCCTGATCACCCTCGAGAAAGAAGATTGTAGCGTATCGGGTACATGACCCTAAAACCCAGGAATGGTTGCACTCTCGACACCTATGTTCCTAACCCTCTTATGATTGGAAATTAAATGATGCTTTTATTAAACTATCAATAAGGGAGTACTTTTGTACCTTTTTTTTAATAAATGTACTCTAGAGAGAGAGGACTCATGTGTGTGGTATCTTGATACACTTATATCTAAGGGAGTTTCCCTATGAATGAAAAGTTTCAATGAAAGAATCCCCATACCCTCTAATGGGAATTGTGATTCTAGTAATACTCCTATTAAATGTATAGATGAAATGATTACATGTGGTAGTAACCCACTAGGATTGGAGTGAATTTTTGTTGAAATAGGAACTGGTAACTCCAAGTGTCTTATAGAAAGGACTTAGAGGCCTTCTTCATCATTTGATGCCTCATGGTAAATAGAACGTTTACATTATGCCTACGGTAGTAGAAACTCTTATGGATAATGTTGTAACGGCACTAGATCCTTGAAGACCCTAAGATACATTATAAATTTTTGGTGTTGTGGTAACCATCCTAAATGACAAAAGACTCCTTCAACCCCTATCTAGTTGGGGGTAATAGAATTATATATATGAGAATTATCTAGATAAGTAGACCCTATAGGTATACCTGATTTGGAATACATAGTTTTCTTTCGTAAGCTTGCTACCTATTGATAGACGTGTCAGCTTCCAGGAGTAAGCCTATTCCTTGGGGGGGATGATGTAAGGCCCACCCCATTTCCACCTTTTCCTTGACAGTTTGATGTCAGAGGATTAAGGGGTGTTGTAGTATCTGGATGATTGGTAAATCCCTAACAGAATTGTACCTCGAAATAGACCTATATATTGTACCTTCAAATCAGTACCTATAAACTAAGTGTCTCAATGATAGAGGTGATAGCTTTGGGTTATTAATTATGTAAGTGAATCTTGGATGCAGTATGTTACCCTACGGATCACAGATCCAGTTAGATTAATTAAGGTACCATTGAGTAATGTTTTGATGATGTATTATATGGCTATACCATAGTGATGTTTTGGTGATATTATTAGAACACTGAACTAGGATTTGTTAGATCCTAGACTAATAAGATTATTCTACATTTTGTTTTCCTAGATTAGGAAATTTAATCATACTTGTGATAAGAATTTCATAGGACCCAACTGTTATGGTTACCCCTTACCGATGTTGAACCATCAATTTATCTTAAATATTATGCTAAGGAAATTGAAAATCTTTGGGATTAGGAGTACTATGGAGTTATGCAATCAAATTATGTAGATTGAATTGAATTGAAATAATGAATGTATTCTATATGTTTGCAAGCCTGCATTTGGATTATGATCTATATGAGGGCACTGTACTTTATGTGACTTTGATTACACAGTAGAAATTATAACTTGTGTGTATAAAATTATATGCATTTGAATTATGCACTATATGAAAGTGATTAGACATATGCATTGAATTGTGAATTATGAGAAAGTGATTTAAGAATGCAATTGAATTCTATGTTGCAAATGAATATCATGTTAGACATCTTCACTGCATTGATGTTATGAGAACCTGATAACTAGATTATGGATGATCTTGATTTCATTCGAATTATGCTATTGAATCACGAATTGAATTATGAAAATTGAATTTATTTGATGTGATTATTGAATCCTATATGATTACGTGCAGATAATTGAATTATGACATTTCTTTCTGTGTGATTGAATGTTCAATTGAATTGTGTTAGATCATTACTTTTTGTATGATTCCTTGTATGCAATTGAGTTAAGATTAATGTGTGGATATTACATCTTATATGCTTTTATGTGATGGTTTTCTTCCTTGAATTACTGATGCTGCATTTAGGTTTTGTAGGTGGAAGGACCATGGAAACATTCGGGGAAACCACATTGAATGCATGTGCTAACAGTAAAGCCAAGGCCCCGTCTATTGAAGAGACCAGGGCCTCGTTGTGAAGTGTTTTATTTGTAACCGTAATGTGAATGTATGTGTAGGAATGTTAAGTGTTGTAATATTGTGGACATACCTTAATTGTGATGTTAATTATGTGAGTGTCACTTGACACTAGAGTTATATGTTAACTAAGGTATGTCGTGTGATTATAATGTGAGATCAAGTTCTAGAAGCTTCCTCGGGGGGGGGAATTCAAAGTGCATCCACTTGTCATAGGACCCCAAAGTGTAGTCACATCTTACATTTTCGTGCATAAACTGAACCATGGTTTTTGGAGGGTTAAATGGGACCCTAGGGGGTAGTTTCATGCATTTTGAGGTAGCCCATTCCTTGTACCCATAGGTTAGGGGTAATTTTAGCATGGGAGAAGCCATATATTGACTTTTTGTCCCCTCCAATAGTGCCCATTTAATCTTGGACGAAATTTGCAACTTGCATTATGGACCCAGAAGTACTTCCTAGGACCATCTTAATGAGGGTTGTGGAGAGTTGGTTGGGGAGTCCCTTTTAGTAGAACTTTTAGAGGGGATTTGGGTTGTTCACCCACTCTCTACCTTTAGAGACCACTAAACTTGGAGAAGGGAAAAAAGCTGAGGATAGAAGAAGGAGAAGGCTCAAAACTTCATCATTTTGCATTGGATCATAGGTTGGAGGATCTTGCTCTTCATTTCTCTCATTTTGTTGTAGTAGTTGTATGTGTTGTGTATTGTTCTTTGGCTCCCCATGGTTGGTCATGGATGAAGCTTGCATTTCTTATTTGTTGTGTTTTAGCTCCCCATGGTTGGTCATGGTGAGAGCAAGCATGTATTGTGTTTTTCTTGTAATTGGATTTGGGGTTGTTTACTCTTGGATTCACTCACCCTTGGGAGGGAAGAGCAATCAAGAGGGGGTGTGGGAAATGGAGGCAACTCCATGTGTAGAGTCTCCTCCATGTGTGGGGAAGGATGAAGCTTGGGTGAGTGATTTTCCCCAAGTAACCTTGCATATAGCCCATGAGGCATTGGGGTTATAAGGAGGGAAGATTGGCCATGTGAGCCTTGTTATGATAATGTGCTTATTTGGGTCCATGTGTGGCCTTGTTTTGATATTGAGCATATTTGGGTCCATGTGTGGCCTTGTTTTCATGCAATGGTTATCTCCATGGGTTGCCCACCCACACCCCACAAAAGGAGTTCATGGAATTCCTTAGTTATACCCTTGAGGGAATTTTGGATTCTTGCAATTGTATGTTTCTTGTGAGTGTATGTATATGAGTGAATGTATCCTATTTGATGTGGTTTCCCCAAGCTCGGGGGTGGCCTCATGAGAGGCCTAGGATGGGAGGTGAGCTCCCATGGTCTTTCCCTTGCCTTGTATATATTGCAGATTTGTGGAAGCTCAAAGAGGAGCTATCATGGAGGTTTTCATCTTTTGGATGGTTGAGAGAAGACATCCCTTTTATTCCATTGTGAATCACTCTTTGTATATAGATTTCATTTGATGTAAAAGAGAATGTAATGCCTTTCATTTGGAGCTATTAAGAAGATGAAATAGATGAGAGACTGTCATTTCTTGATCTTTCATTGTGTGGTATTATCCTTTGCAATGCTTTATTGTAACTATGAAGATTTAACTGCATTTGATGTATTTGTGTGTGCATTGAAATGGATTCCTTAATGTTTTGATGAATTCTTGCATATGTTATAAAAGATATCTCTCTCTCTCACTATAGTTGAAGTTGTTCTCCTTTGCAAATGTATTGGAGTAAAAGATGTGGAATACTTGAAATGCATTCTTCTTTCTATTTGAAGTTGCAATGAAATTGATGTAATGGTATGATCAATTTTACCTTACTCCTTTGAAAGAAAAGAAAGATAATATATGATGTGTTCATGGTTATTACAAAGAGAAGAAAGTAACAAATTCAATGTAGATATCTTATGGAGATTACTGTAAGCGTTTGATTAAAGAATTGCAACAAAAAAAAAAGAAATTTTTACCTCTCTTTACCTCTTCAAATTTGAAGTTGATAACTTGTTATTTCATATTGTGGTAGCAACAATAGAATTTAGTTATGTAATTTGAGCAAATTCCTATCACTATATTTCATTCAATAGAGAACTAAATATGTCAATTTGATAGATTAGTAGTCTCTTATATGATGTATTTATTGTTCATATTCATTGAAAATAATCTCTATTTGATCATTATCACACTTCTAGTCCTATAAATTGAAATAAAATAACTGTGAATAAAAGATCACAATAGTTTATTATGTTGAAATATCAAACGATTAACATTCAACTATATTCATCTTGATATGATACACTATCTAAATTAAATTCATAGACTCCCCAATGCATTAAAGAGAAATTATCTAATTTACAATGTTTTTACTTCTCACATCTTGCAAGAAGTTGTAAAAGTAGTGCTATAGCAAAATAGCACTCTCCAGATTTCAAGAGAGCAAAATGCTCTCTGGATTTTATATGGGATAAAAATCCCATACAAAATCCATACCACAGTCAATTTAATATAATAAACTTGCCACCTCAATATATATTAAACAAATAAAATATTAATTTACTTTACCCCCTTACCTTATTTAATATCTTCCCCATAACATGGCGCATGTGGAGGGATGTCAAGGCTTGTTTTAATTCAAACCTTTCTTTTGGTCAAGATTGTGTCCTTGTGCTGACACATCATAAATCTTTTTCTAAATGCATTAACCTTCTTGTCTTCAAAACCTACGCATGCTTCTTCTTGCCCATGCTTAGCATTTAACACCAATTTTGTTTGGTACTTCACTATGACATGGGAAAGGAATGGGACCCACTTTCCACTTCCTTTTCATGTCTTCCACTTTCCATGCGCTAGTTTGGCCCAGGTCATGGGAATGCATTAATTTTTTTTCCTGCTCAAACTTCTTTTCATCCTCCTCTCCATGCGTTCCCCAATGTCTTTGTTTGATGGGTGATGTGTAAGGAAGATGTGATAGATTCCTAGGGTGCTTAGGGTAGGGGGTTAGACTAGTTGACTTGGTAGGATGTTTTGTTTAGTGTGTAGGTTAGTATTTAGATAAGTTAGTTTAGGTTGTTAGTTAATTAAGTTAATTAAGATTAATGTCTTGTTAATATCATTAATTAGTCATTATTTTTAGCAATGTTTAAATTATTTATTTTGTTATTATTTATGGTACCATGTGCTAATGTTCTATTCTGTATATAATATTAATTGATATATTATAGTATATTAACTAATTAATAATTATATTAATTAATTAATATATTATGATTATTAATTAATTTCATATATATTATTTAATTATAATCTTTGAATATATATCATTAAATAATGTTTCTTTTAGATTTATTAATTAGTAAAAAGGTAGATTGATTAATTGGTATTATGTAATCATTAATTGAATTAATATGTACTTATTTTGAACGGAAATTGGTATAGACGACTATTGAAATTTATATTCAATATTTTTCATTAGCTATCAATTTAATTTTCATAATCAAATTGGTCTTGAAAAATACATAATTGGAAATGGTTAACCTATTTATAGAATAACGTTAACAATACACATTCTATTCCTCTTAGATAATCTAAAGGATTAATAGATTAACGTTTGACAAAATTGATCGTCAAGATGATTAACGAACTTCGATTATATTGAATTTCATCTAGCATCCTTTGGAAAACAACTTTGTTGAGGTTTGCCCTCTTGTCGCTTTGGGACTTCGTCTTTAGCACTTTTGTCGCGTAGCGTGAACGTGGAACTTATAACCTTTTTAAAAAAAATTTGTTGGTTGTGTTTTGGCCTGAACTTTTGGGCATTACAATCCCCCATCCCCTTGTATGTCTTCCTCTAGAGTCAGTCTTCTTCCAATCTTGAGCCAAATCCAATCCCAGTCCGATCCTGTCAGTCATCCCAATTTGAGTCTTAGTCTTCCAACCCATCTTCGTCCTCCATCCTTATCCAACTCATCTGCAAGTCAGCATGTCTCAAAACTATTATGATGAGCTTGGTTATTATGTCTCTCCTCTCAATCCATCCTATCCTGATGATGATGAAAGCCTTGTAGATCACGATGCGTACTTTAAAAATCCAAGCAAGTTTGCTCCAAACATTCCCCAACATCCAATCATTCCTCAAAAAAATCCAATCATGCCTTCACGCTTATCCACTAGCACCCCCTTTCATGTCCTCAGCAAGGCAAATCCATTATCTTATCCATCCACAACTTATCCCTATCTTAAACCTACACATGCATCCTTCATACCTCCATCTCCTGCTATGGTCATATCCCAAATACCATCATCCCATAGAAACACATCTCGCTACTTCCCTTATCTAAAACCTCCATCCACTCATCCTCCAAATCATTGTCAAATCCAAAACCCTAGTCTTCCCATCCTTTATCCGAACCCTCCATCTACTCATCCTTCAAAGCATTCTCAAAACCAAAAACCAAGTCTTCCAATCCTACTTCCCAACCCACCATCCTCCAGCTCCTCGTCTACACTGTCATCCCCTCAAGAAATTTCCCCTTCATCCACCCCATCTTCATATGAGGACTATCCTACCTCTCCATCTCCTCCACATTCCAATCCTTCTTCACCACGAAAGTCTCCAAGGAGTTTCACAAGGAAGCCAATAACAAATCCCACATCTAAAGTTGAAGATCCAAGCCATCTCAAACCTTCATGTGAAGCCATCATTGAAGAGGCCCATCCATCACTCCCATCTGTTAGCTATCTTCCACACATCCCACTCATCAATCCTCTTCCATCTCCTAGCATCATTGAGTCCCTTCCATCTGAAATCTCCATCCAATCCCCACCAACATCACCTCCTTGCATTATCCAAAGCATATCTGATAAGCCTCATGAGTTCACCCTTCTTCCTGCCATCACAGTTGTTGAATCGTCCATCCTTTCATCCATACCATCTGAAGAGCTCTTCCTTCTTCCAGACATCACAGCTACAGAATCACCCATCCGTCCATCCACCGCCTCTAAAGAATCCATCCATACATCCCCCATTGCTCTATCCACACAAGTCCTACCATGTTAAGATCTTTCCCAAAAGCATGTTGAAATACTCACAGAAGAAAATCAAGATCCAATCCCTTTACTTCCCCCATCACATGTTCTATTGCTTCCATCACCCCCAATCCAAAATCCTACAATCCTAATTCCTCCAATCCAAGATCCTATCATCCTAGTTTCTCCATCTGAAGATCTGTTACTATCTCCCAATCCTAGTCAAGATCCCATCATCCCATCCTCTCCTCTTGAGGATTTGCCGATCCAAACTATCCAGCTACCATCACTCTATCCTCTTGGACCACTTACATTTGTCAGAGGTAGCCCACTTGAAGCAGAAGCAATAAGTTTCATATCTTCCATCAGGGAACCAAAAACTGGATGTTTATCATATTCCCCAAGTCAGAAATATCTTTGTTTGGATAAAATGCTCAAGAAATGGAATTATCAAGGCAAAGGCCTAGGCACTCATGAACAAGGAAATCTAGAGCCCATTCAGGATAAGAAACATCCAAAATCATGTGGAATTGGTCACACATCAGAAGAAGGCACTTCCTCCAGAAATGTTGGTACAACTAAAGCTAGATTCAAGCCTCCTTCCAAACCCACCATCACATCTCCCAAAACATACAATGCTATTCCTCCTCCTCCATCATTACAGCCTCGGACAACCTATCACATTCCTCCATCCTCAAAATCCATTTTGGGTCCCTATGTCCCAAAATCTTCCAGCACATATCCTCTATATACCCCATCCATTTTGGGACCGTACATCCCAAAATATCATCCACCATCTTATCCTACTCAGTCCTTCATCCAAAATCCAAAAATCCCTAGGCAAGATCGACAAAGGCACATGTCCATATCTCCTATCTACCAAACTCCATTCATCTCTCCATCCATATTTCCTCCATCCCGCACATCTCCTCATATTCAGTCCAATGCCCCTTGCAATTTGGATGCCATATCAAATATGCATAAAGGGAAATATCCACAAAAATCCAAAGATTGTCATGTCCATCCTAAACGACATGCTCAAGCAAAGCAAAATCCAATCAATCAATCCAATGCATCCCAATGGCCACAAAGGCCCAGCAAAGCACAAGCAAAATCCACTACATGGCCACAAAGGCCCAGCAAAGAAAAAGAAAAATCCAATGCATACCAACAGCCACAAAGGCCCACCAATGCAAAAGAAAAAATGATGTGGATCCCAAAGCAAAAAGATGTAATGCATCTAAAAGAAACATCTCCAATGGCATCCAAAGTTACTAAACCCCCAACTAATCATTCCTCTGCTCCACTTCCTAAATCCACTTTGGGTCTCTATGTCCCAAAATCTCCTAACACAAATCCTCCATCACATCCACCTCTATCTTCCACATCTTATCCGCTTCATCCACCTTCTCCACAACATGTGCCAATGTTGATCCTGACAACATCCCTCTATCATGATCACTTTCCATCTTTCCATCCAAACACTTTCTACCACCATATATCCCATCTACCCCATCCAATCTGTGCTTTTGCATAAATCCATCCATCCTAGCGAATCTGTACCAACATCCGAGCACATCAGAAAGATCAGTGAAGAAAGTCAGCAACAAATAGAAAACCAATTAGCATATCAGTGAAAGATCAACACAAAGTCAGCAAAAAATTAGAAAAATCCATAAAAATTGAAAAAATCAAAGAAAAATATCAAAAAAGAAAAGAAAAAGAGAAAAAAAATCATTCGTTTAATGGTGAAAACTTGGCAATTCAAGTGCCTTGGACAAGTACCATGGTGAAAACCTGACAAACAGGCATCATGCGTAGGTCTCCCCCCAATTCCTTTCTGCAATTGGGGGCCATTCCTTTCTATCACCTCTTATCCAACATCTCCTCCATCCCATTTGTTTCTCACCTCCTTCATCCTCCTTTGGATCTTGATGACAAAACAAGGACTACTAGGAATACATTCTTTTGGGAAATTTCTTGGCATCCATCACACCTTTTAGGTACATATCCTCTATCGAATCCATTCTTTCTAGCTTCCATCTACCTTCCTCATCCTCTTGTTGGTATATCTTCCATCCAAGCATACCCCATCCTAATGTCCCTGAAATACATGAACTATCCTAAGCAGGGGGCATCTTATTCCTTCGTAACGTATTCCTTGGAGACTATCTTTCATCCAAAATCTTCCATCTCCCAAATCCTTAAGCAAATCCACCATCCAATCTCCCCAAGCATTCCTCTATCCAGATCCCTCAGCAGTTCCTCCAACATTCCATCTTCCAATCCTCAAGCAAATCCACCATCTAGTCTCCCCAAATATTCCTCTATCCAATCCTCAAGTGTTCTTCATCCAAATCCAAATCTTCCTCCATCCAAATCTCCTAGAAGTTCCATCATCCTCATCCTAAGAATTTCCTCCATCCTTCTATGACTTGGTGTCTTCCCTTGTCATTGGTATCTAGCTATAGGCTAACCTCACTACAATCCAATGTCATTCATCCCTATCCAAACATTCCTAGCAGTCTTCTAGCAATCTTCCAATCCTCTCCACATCCTCTAGCTATCCCACATCCAAGATCAAGCCAACCAATCCAAATCACATCCTTAGTCTTGTAGCAAGCCTTGATCTCAATCTAATCATCATCATTGGGATGTGTCCTTCCCAAATCCGTGTCATTTCAGGACACATC
>BSBK01013734.1:2500-82500 GCA_027943335.1 Chamaecyparis obtusa | reverse complement strand
GTAGCTGTTTCACAATTTCAATGTCTTGTGATAGTTTGTACGCAATATGGGCAATCAATAATGGAGTAATTCTTGTAAGGTAGCTGTTTCACAATTTCAATGTCTTGTGATAGTTTGTACGCAATATGGGCAATCAATAATGGAGTAATTCTTGTAATGTAGCTCATGATGCTGGTCAAACTAGGGATAGATAGATTTCAAAAACATCGATTATCTCTCTTCTTCAGTTTATCATTATCTTTTTGAACCAGTCATTTTAGTGATTATTAAAGGCAAAGTTCTTTATTCTTCAATGAGAAATTCAAGTCTGATCTATTCACCAGCCTTTAGTTTTGTGTGGGTTTCTGGATTGAAAATGTTTAGTTGTATTATAACTTAAAAATAGTTGAGGACGCTAACAGGTAATTTGAATTACAGGGTGATGTTGGCTGTGGAAAAACTATTGTAGCTTTATTGGCTGCATTAGAAGTTATCGATTCTGGTTATCAGGTAAGATAAATTTTAACTGTTCATAATATTATAGATATGTTGCCCTGATATTCTAATGGTTCATGATGTTCTAAATATCTTGCCCTGATAAGTCTTTGCTTTTTGGCAGTCGTTTTGTGTCTTGTTTTGCATTTTTTAGGGGTTTTATGCATAGCAGCAAAAATCTTCTTGAGGAAAAATTGGCAAGCCAAAAGATCAATATTTTTAAATTAATCAAAGTTTAATTGGTAAAATATTGTGACAAAATTACATTTAGAAAATGTAGAAACTGCAAAACTAAAGAGGAACATTTGTTGTTTTTAAATTTTGAAGGCATTTTAATAGCATAGGGATATAGAGACCAAATAAAAGTTAGAGTTGAACACATGAATTGTGAAATTATGGAGCATGCATTTTTTAATTTATGTTCCTTTGCTGATAACATTAGATTATACTTCACTAATCGTTTTAACAAGCAACTAAGGCAAATTCTTTAAGGATTTCAAGTTCATATATTAGGGATGTCTAAAATTGCAATATTCAGCATATGTATATATGTTTTATTTTCATCACTTCTAATTTTAAAATAACATTACTTATATATCTAAGTTCTGTATTTAAAACTAATGATGTATTTGTTTGCTTTTAGAAAGTAATAAAAAAATCAAAGTGAATAAAGCGGATCTTGCTTCTGCTTTATTGTGTTTGATTTCGATATATTTGAGAGTAATCGTATGTAGATATTTGTTTTCAATTATGATTTCTTTTTTAACTTTGTTTTGCTCTCGTGTTTGGAATTTTGTAACTAATTAATAAGTCAAAACAGTAAGATTTTTAGCTTCAGTATTTAGATCTGTTATCAGATGTTCTCTTACTAAACTATAATTAAGATATAATCATATGTAGAAATTAATTTTTGACTTCATTCTTTATTACTTTCTTAATAAGATTAAGATTTGAAGTAATAATTAGATTATACTTCACTAATCATTTTAACAAGCAACTAAGGCAAATTCTTTAAGGATTTCAAGTTCATATATTAGGGATGTCTAAAATTGCAATATTCAGCATATGTATATATGTTTTATTTTCATCACTTCTAATTTTAAAATAACATTACTTATATATCTAAGTTCTGTATTTAAAACTAATGATGTATTTGTTTGCTTTTAGAAAGTAATAAAAAAATCAAAGTGAATAAAGCGGATCTTGCTTCTGCTTTACTGTGCTTGATTTCGATATATTTGAGAGTAATCGTATGTAGATATTTGTTTTCAATTATGATTTCTTTTTTAACTTTGTTTTGCTCTCATGTTTGGAATTTTGTAACTAATTAATAAGTCAAAACAGTAAGATTTTTAGCTTCAGTATTTAGATCTGTTATCAGATGTTCTCTTACTAAACTATAATTAAGATATAATCATATGTAGAAATTAATTTTTGACTTCATTCTTTATTACTTTCTTAATAAGATTAAGATTTGAAGTAATAATTAGATTATACTTCACTAATCGTTTTAACAAGCAACTAAGGCAAATTCTTTAAGGATTTCAAGTTCATATATTAGGGATGTCTAAAATTGCAATATTCAGCATATGTATATATGTTTTATTTTCATCACTTCTAATTTTAAAATAACATTACTTATATATCTAAGTTCTGTATTTAAAACTAATGATGTATTTGTTTGCTTTTAGAGAGTAATAAAAAAATCAAAGTGAATAAAGCGGATCTTGCTTCTGCTTTACTGTGCTTGATTTCGATATATTTGAGAGTAATTGTATGTAGATATTTGTTTTCAATTATGATTTCTTTTTTAACTTTGTTTTGCTCTCGTGTTTGGAATTTTGTAACTAATTAATAAGTCAAAACAGTAAGATTTTTAGCTTCAGTATTTAGATCTGTTATCAGATGTTCTCTTACTAAACTATAATTAAGATATAATCATATGTAGAAATTAATTTTTGACTTCATTCTTTATTACTTTCTTAATAAGATTAAGATTTGAAGTAATAATCAAATGTACAAATTATTTTTAACTTCAATATTCATGGATTCTCCCTGTTTCTTGGTTCTGTGATCTGTTTGGAAATTATAATTCAGACGAGAATCATTTATGACAAATTAAAAGCAAAAATAAAGCCAGAATCTATTAGGTTTCTTTATTTGCCCTGGGCTTAACAGGGTTTTAACTCTATTCTACTCTCGACTACGAACGAAGGTGTTTATGTTGCTTTCCTATTCATTCAGGTGACTATGTCAACACCTACAACCTCCACGAATTCCAACCATGCATTGACCATAAACTTGACCGATGAAGGAACCACAATTACTGTAAGTTATCATTTAATCTTTAAAATTATAATCTCCATATGCATGTCAATTGTGATGTCATTGAATTTTTTTCTTTAAATTTTAATATTCTTATATGTAATAGTATTTTCCATATGCATGTCTATGTCACTAACTTTTGATGTCTTTGGTCTTCAATATCAAATACTCTATATAGGATACAATGTCAAATGAGGTGTCAAATGAGGTCAGATTTGTTCCTACAAACCAAATGGGGACAAATAATCCAGTGAGTTTCGATTCACATTTTTTCAAAATTGCACTTACAACTTAAATAAATTTACTTCAAGTTCTCATATACCTATTTTGGGCACCTATATTTAAGCATCAATTTGAAATGTATTCCCTCTTATCATTATTTGTCAATATATATCGATGTCACTAACATGCAAATAATTAAATCAATTTATATGTAACAATCACTTTTCTTGTACACCTATTATGCTAATTATATACATATTGAAATCATTAAAAAAAAATAACTGCAGTTTACTGTTCTAGGAAATTAAAATGGAAGGAATATTGACCACCAATGATATCCGATCCATCAATATTGGAGATCTCGTTTCAAATCCAATCCTTCAAATCTTATCTTTGAAGCGGATCACTATTTTTGAAGATGACAAGGATCGATACAAGATCGTGTTATCAGATGGTGATCATATGCAATTAGCAATTTTGCCAGAGAAATTGAATGACCTTTTCTTCTCAAACACACTCAAAATACAATCTGTAGTGGCATTGACTAATTATGTTTCCCGGGCCACAGGAGATTCTAGGTAGTCATTAGAATTTCCATACTTCACTGCTATACACATTTATATTAATTTATATCTAAAAATGATTACTAATTCTATCACATTTAAACTTGATCAATTAGGACCATTATCATCTTCAGCCTTCAAATCATCCATGGAGACTGGAAATTCATCGGGAAACCCAAGTACCTATACAAGTCTCAAGAGCAGCAAATGGTGGAAGACAAAACACTTGTTTCACCAAACAAGAGAATCAAATTTGGCATCTACACATCTCGCAAGGAACTACCACTACCTGAGAGTATCAGCCCAATAAAGGATTTAAATCCATATCAAACAAGATGGACAATCAAAGGGAGGGTGACAACAAAAAAAGAAATAAGACAATTTAACAACCAAAGAGGTAGTGGCCAAGTCTTCAGTTTTGACATTTTAGACAGTGAAGGCACAGAAACTCGTATTGTTTGCTTCAATGACATTGCAGAATTGCACTATGATAGAGTTCACATTGGTGGCTTGTATACTATTTCAAAAGGTTCAGTAAAACAAGCAAACAATATATACAACAAGTTGAATAGCAAGATGGAAATAACTCTTGACCATTCATCAATACTGAAATGTTGTAATGATGAATTAGCTGGTGGAACTGTTCAATACAATTTTAAGACAATAAATGACATTGCCAACATTAGCAACAATACTCTGATTGATATTATTGGTATTGTAGTTTATGTTGGAGATATATGCACAGTACAACGAAAGGATGCAAGTAAGGTTGACCGTAGAACAATTAGGTTAATGGATTTGTCACTAGCATCCATTGATGTCAACTTGTGGGGGCCGATTTGTGTCAAAGTTGGTGATCCCATCAAAACATTGAAGGCTACTAAACAACATGTTGTCATTGCTATAAGGAATGGGCGTGTTTCAGAATTCAAAGGAAAGGTTATCAATACTACAGTAGCAACAATATTAACAATTGAACCATCCATACCTGAAGCCGATGCACTACGATCCATGATGGAAGGAAAAGAAATTGACATTCCTTCATTGTTGTCGTTTTCTACAAATACCAATACAGCAACTACTACCCATACAATTTTGTCTGCCTTGCAACAATGCACTGTAATGAAGGATCCCTTGTACACTACGATAAAAGCAACAGTCAAGTTCATGAGGCAAGATGATTTTTGTTATCCATCTTGCCCAATACAAGTGAATGGCAAAGAATGCAAGAAAAAATGTGTTCAAAATGATGACAACACATGGTTTTGTTCTAAATGCGAAAAGAACATTCCAGAGTGCAAGTACAGGTACCTCTTGCAAATAAATCTCCAAGATCATACAACTAATATTTGGGGTGTTGCTTTTGATGAAGTAGCAGAGTTTCTATTACACATGTCTGCCACAGAACTCTACATGTTACAATATGACACCCAAACTATTGTAGATCCTAAAGACATCATCAAAGCTCAGTTTTTCATGAAGTTCAGATTTTCCATATCGATTACGACTGAAATCTACAGCTCTGAAGAAAGGTTTAAAACAACAATCTTGAAGGCTACAAAATTAGACTTCAAGACTGAAAGTGAATATTTGCTTGCTCAAATTGCAGATATTGGAGCTTCAAAATAATGAATATTATGAGCCATTTCTATGCATGTAGTACCAAATCCTGAAAGCAATCATAAATAAAGTACACTTGTACTATTTTTTCATTTCTAATATTTCAAACAATAATGTAATCCATATGAAACTTACTATAACTTGGTTTCAAAATTCTACCACTTTTTAACAATTTCATTGTACAAATGCTTTTCAGTTTACCTAGCTATGTCTCATTTGAAAATGTTTATCTATTTCTCATTACTATCACTTCAGTTCCAATTTTCATTTCTTACAAATAGATTTATACTCAATATTGAATTGTATAAGCTCCTTTTTTAAATATTTATTTAAAATTAAATTATATATACAACAAGGACAAACCCAATCCCAACAATAATTTCGAAAAATCCTACTAAATATTCAAAATGCAGAACCACTAAAAGATGACTGGGATGCACTAATGACTCGAACAAACAACTCCTTAACTCCCAAACAAAGAGAAGATTTTGATAAAGCCACACATCTATTTGCAACTAATGAATTTGTCAAACTACATAACAAAAAAATGCTAAAACAATTGAACCTCCCAATAGCACTTAGTTCTGCTAGAGTTGCTACACAAAAATCATATGAACACAACGAAGATGATCAACTTCAGCAAGAGGTCCTACTCTGCATCGGCCAACAAATCATGTTAACAACAAACCTATGGACACAAGCTGGACTTGTCAATGGATCACTTGGACAAATAACATCAATCATCTATGATACAAATTCAAACCCTCCAGATCTACCAAAATATGTTGTTGTTAATTTTAAAAATTACATTGGGCCAGCCTGGGATACACATAACCCAAACAATGTACCCATTACTCCAATTACCCAAGGAAACCATACACAACTGCCACTGGCTATGGCTTGGGCCATTACAATACACAAATCCCAAGGACTCACACTAGAAAAGGCTACAATAGACATTGGAAAAAAAGAAAGGCAGGGATTGACATTTACAGCAATATCGAGAGTCAAATCTATTGAAGGCCTTCGGATTCAACCACCATTCTCTTTTGAAAGATACTCTAAAATGCAAAATAATTTTTACACAAATGCCAGAAAGAAGGAAGAAGCACGTCTACAGCTACTATCGCCACTTCACCAAACAACACAATCTACAACATAGAAACATTAACCAACAAAGGTAACAACAAAAATATATATTCATCATTTCTAAAAATTATCAACAAATTTTATTTTAAATATATTACTACACACATTTCATTCACTTTACTTACTAACAAAAAATATACTTATCATGCAGGTACACAACATATGAGAATTCAAACACAACATATGTGGAATACAACAATCATTCCATAAAATCTACGAATGGCAAAAGTAAGTAAGTATATCCACTTCCAATTATTTCTTTCACTAAAATAGTTTCCATTCTCCAACTATACTTTTCAACAACAAATATTTGATTCCACATTCCATACAAAACAAATTCAACTGACATAATATGATTCTAATGTTTGTTTGCAGATCAAAGTATACTACTTGAACTACATGCCATCGCCTTTCTAAATGGATCGCTTGTGCTACAACAACAAAAGCTTCAGCACTACCAACATGTTTTTTTTAAAAGCTTTGCAGAGCCTCCTCCCAACATGATTTCTAATTCTTCTTCTCCATTACATTACTATTACTAATGTTGACATTATCAAAACTACATACATTTTAGAATTATTTTTTTTCACTTTCTTAATTCAATTAGCCATGAATTTAAGGTCACAATTTACTCCCTCTACCAATCTCTTGGTTCCAACATTACATTGAATCATTTCATTGTTTTTCATTCTTTATTTTAAGAATACATTGTGGTACCAAATAAGTTCTTCATACACATAATTAAAATTCCTATCAATACTAAATACCATGTTCTATTATTCTATGACTGTAAATTAATGCTAACTTTGTTGCATTATGCATTATGATATTCTTTCCAAAAATACACCTATCGGCTAATCGTTGCACGTACATAAACGTGCGACTGCTAGTTTTAAAATGGTTTGTTTTCCTTCTCATTTCTATTTTTAATTTTTACCTTTAATTTTGATTCTTATTACTTCCACTATGAAAATATAATAGTTAATAAGAAATTTCAAACAGTTCTTCCAAAAAGACTCAAATTCAAATTTTAGTTTCCAATTTCTAATATATCATCTTACTATTTATATTCTTTAATTTGGGCTTCTTCAATATACTTGTAATAATACTCTTTTAGGCTAAATATGTAGTTTTATCTACAACATTTATAATTTTTAACTTTGAATTGACTGTTAAGTTGATATTTGTGAAGGTGAAATTAGAATACAAGGCTAAGAGCAAAGTTGTAAACTCTATTGGTTTCAAAAAGTTGTTGAGATTGTTGTTGGGAATTGTTTTCTACATAGAAAAAATATAAATATTACTGTGTATTGGTTAAAACCTCTGAACCTAAATTATATATACATTTATAATATATAATTTATAAATTGTTTCTAATAAAATATAAACTAAAAATAATGATTTATGAGTCTTTTACGTGGTTTTTAGAAAAACTAAAGATCTGTTTATTATTTCATATTCAAATGTAATTATGTAATTTATACAATTAATTTAATAATTGTTATTAAATATTTTTAATGTGATTTAAAATTTATATAATCAAGTTAAAATAATGATTTGATTATATTATTTGTTTGAATATTTCATTATGTAAAAAAGATTTTGCAGTTTTAGAAATATAGTTCGTAAAGAAATAAAATTTTAATATACAATTTTAGATTATATATTGTAGTGAAGAATTATAAAATGTGACTAAAGTTATTAGTAAATAGGTTATATATTACATTAATTGTTCTAACTTTAGTTTTATAGTTTATAATCTTAGTATTAATATTTTATCCTTGAACTTTGGTGTTTGTTTGTTACTTTTTTCTTAATTTAATAGACATTAAAGAGCATGTTAGAAAAAAAAAGTATGAAAATTTTTCCATAGCATCTCATTTTATTAAAATTTAAAAATAAATAAGGGTTCCCCATTTAGTGTGTTGGTTAAATGATAGTGTTGTTGTTGTTGTTATTGTTGTCGTCGTCTCTAACTAGGTTCAAACCTCATTGTGCTATAGTGATCATGGGCTTAAGAATTTCACATGGCATAATGTCCATTTGGATTGTGCATTTTCATTTGAAAAAGTGTTAAAAGTAGGATAATTTTTGTTTAAATTCTATTGTGGCCATGAAAGAAGCCCAAAGTTTAAAAGAAAAATAAAAAACCCTAAAGTAGGGAACTGTAATGTAAAACAAAAATTTGTTGAGAATTTAGTTTTTGAACTAGACATACCTTAATATAAGTCTAAATGCTTTGATGAGATTGAAGGAAAAAAAAACAATAATTACAATAGAGTAAATTTGACAAATAAATCATTTTGTAAGTGTTTGAAGATGTTAGCTCAAAACTATTTAATACAATGTAACACATGGAAAAATGCACTTCAATTAGTAGGTATGAAATTTTATGATTTAATAGATCTAAACCCACATGAATTATTGTTTGAGACAGTTGAATCAATAATAGGTGCAATGTTTCTTGATAGCAGTGAACCAAATATCATAACTCTAGGTTGGAACAAATTTGGGAGGTATTAAATGAATTCAATATCCCCTCTTTCTTTCTACATTTTTTTCTTTTACCTTTTGTCATACTAATTTCAAAATATTAAGTTATCTAGTGTATATTAACACAACATTTCTCTTCTTTCACAATATATATACTTCATATTTGATAGAAATTAGAGAAATCATTAGAGTCATTGGTCAAGCGAGAGACATTAAAGAAACAACATGTTTCTATACTCAGGGGGTGTATGTCAAACTGTATGATGAAGAGGATATGGAAGTTGTGGAAGTATTTATAGATGATGAGAAGCTAGGAAGGGAAAAATGTACAAAGAAAAAAGTGGCAAAGAGAATGGTCATGAGAACTCTTAAACATAAAATTGAGACATGAGAAAGTAAAGATAAAATTAAATTGTGAAATTTAAGACACGATTATTATCCTATTGAAGCTATTACATATGGTGTGATTAGTGCTCCCCTTAGTTTATATTTCTTTAGAAAATATTATTTTTCTACTAGAATCATTTTTATAATGCAATGATTGGGACTTCTCTCTTAAATTAATCATGATGGCTTTCAATCTCCATTTAAAACTAACAAACATTATTGTCTTGTAGATCGTATTCAATATTTTTTTATCTTATATGATGTGGTATGTTAATGTTAGTGTTATATAAAGAATTGTTAGCCCATTTTTAGCTTGGTCTTTTAAATGAGGCATTACACCTTGAATATAAAATATCTACATGGTGTTAGATTAGCACTAACCTTAATATACACTACATGTGAAAATTCATAATTTAAGGTCTCATGGATTACTTGAGAGCATGGTCATCAAGAATCATATTTACTTGAAAAATTATATTTACACCTATGCATGAATCATTTTCCTACACCACTATTTCACTCATTTTCACCTTATTGTAGAATTTAAGTATACATTAGTTTTTTAGTCCCATTTCAAGTCCCACATGATGAATCATAATGAATGAATGATTAATATTAGGTACATTGATCTTGTTAAAATAAGGAAAAAAACTTGCAGTTGATATAATTGATATAAATTTCTATCACCTACAAACAAAATATAGTAGAACTAATCCTATGCTAACATTCTTCCCTAGTACAATGTTTCTACAAAACTAACAACAAACCTGGTGGGACTCAAAATTGCATGCTCATTTTGAGTCACAAGTTGAGGAAATTGTAGTTTGAAGCCCATTAAATGCTTTTCATGCATATGTACCCGGCTGTCATTTTGAGGCCTATCAGGTGTTCTAAGTGTTTAACAAAATCCATTAAGTATATGCATGCAGTCTATGGTGTTATTTTATCATCCTGAATCATTCAGTGAAGTCCCATTTTGAGTAAGTGTCAAATTGCACAATTCTGCCAATGTGTCAAACATAGTACAGTAGACAAGTTTGCCTTTGAATATCTTGCGTCTACAAATGTTTCATGACCCGCAACTTTGAGATGTTTAGTATGCATATCAAAGAACCTATCTTCCATTTTTCAAGTCATTTTGATTCCGCTTGAGTAGGTTTTGAACCCCTCAAAGTTGATGGTTTGTTGTTGTCATGCATTTGTGTAATTGTTCAGAATTCTAGAAGCGCCTGTTTGACTATTCATATCTTTGACCTAGCTGAACCTATTGAGAAATTTCCTTTTGCATCATATTCAAGGAGTCAAATAATTCCTATGTTTCAATTTTGGAGTCATCACGAATCTACTTGCTCAGTTTGCAAATGCGATTCCAAATAGTACTTTTGTTGTTTTACAAGTTGTGAATTGTGCAGATTGATTTCTACCCCTATTTGTGATGTTATAACTTTTGATCCGTGATTGATGAGCATAAATGGGTTGTACCACTGTGTTCTACTCTAAAAATACTACAAGTATGCCAAGTTAGAAATCTTGACAAATCTTTTAGCATACTTTCTTAGGGTCATTCCGTATGCACAAATCATTGTGTTACTATGTTTCCCAGTTTGCAATTGTAAGAGCCTATCTTTGCCTAACTGCCAATTGCACCCTGTTATTCATCATGAGCCCTAATTTTGGAATTATACTCTTTGTATGACAAAGAACAAATGCCTCTATTTTTGGATTTTGATATCATGTTTAGCCTAGTTTTCAAAGCCATTTCCAAACCCAGATTCTAGGCTTTTCACATTTTTAAATTCTGAACATATCTTGTAAGTTGACTTTGGCATTTTCTTGTGATTAGAATTTAAACTTTATGAGGAATCTAATGATGGATCCGTATTCCTTGAGTGAGGGTGAATCAATGCCCAGGCTTGTGGGTCTCGAAAGTTTCATTTTGTCAGTTTTAAAGGCCGGTTCCAGAGCCAATTTATGTGATCTGACAAGTGCGAACTGATTATGGGTATTGAAGAGCCAGATCGCATCACTTGTTGCTAAGGTTGCAAGAAGAGAACTTCCATTAGGATAAAACATATTATCAAATCTTTTTTTCTTTAAGCGACAAAAGTCCAATACATGTAGAAATGATGGTTATGGTGCTGAGGTGGCTTCCAGAGGAGATTGCTATGCACAATGAAGATTTAGAAGGAGATCAATAGAGTCAGTTACTTTTTAGTCTAACACTTTTCTTACCACACATTTTCTATCAATTGCATATGTTGCTTGGTTGATATTTAGAAGCAATAGTATATGTTGTGTAGCAAAAGCAAATGGATGTTGCCAAACAGAATGCCACTACAGATACTGCAGCTCTTAATGCTGTTAATGCCTATGCAGAATTGGCCCCTATCCCACTTTTAGGGAGTTCTCATCTGACAAAATAATGTGGACATCTTCTGAGCTATAATGAATTTCGTCTCATTGCTTATGATTTTTTTTAAGCAGATTGCTTCAAGGAGAAGGCCATCTGATGAAACTCTTTTGGATTTTGATTCAACCATGACTTCTATCTTTGATATTGTTATGAATTCTACAAGAGAAATCTTGGACAACTCAGCTTCAGGAATCAGTTGTTTTGATGACAGTGAATTTGAATTTGCTGAATGCATATGCCAAACTATGGTTGCTTTAGGGTGTAATAACTTGCAGGGCATTGCTGGACATGAACAAAATCTTTCCTTATATCTTGAAGAGGTTATTCTTTAAGTGTGAGTGGATGAGAGCTCACGCAACAGGTAGGGGCTGGTCTTGCGCAAGTGGATTAGCGCTACCAATAATAGAAGCCCATACACTATTTCATGGTGCCTCACACAATATTTTGGGGCCAGCATGAGATTTTGAGGTTCACGGCAAGTGCAATTGTGGGAGGCTGCTGTAATGATCCCTTTTTAGGCTATGTGAGACACTAATTGAATTATACAATTCCTACTTGAATAATTTTTAAATTCAATTTATAAGATGTAAATGATACAATTGAATTCAAATACCTAAACACACGTACAACATTGTTCTTGGTGAAATGTAATTACTGGTAATTCCAACTGTATACACAGAACATTAATATGCGCCAAGAATGCAATTTACAAAATGGTTGTTTCTGATATAATGATATAATTTATGCACCATACCCTGTATGGCTGTTTCTGATCTTTCGTATGTGATGTATGTTGCAACTTCAGGCTGATACAATGGTCTTAGATAGAGATATATGCCGCCTCTGATATTCTGTAATTGTATATGCAATAACTCTCTGATATAGGAGCCGTCTTTAATATAACGATAATGAAGTATGCTCCTTAATTAGTTACCGTCTCTTATATATAAATGAAATGCTTGCACCAGTGGTTGCTATCACCACCTTCCTATGCTCTGGAATCTAGCTCTTCCACAAGGGAAAATATAAATTTATAAAATATCAATTCTTCTTATCCCCCTATGGAGAGTTGATCGGTTAATATAAATATGTGTTGAAGAGGCTTGATGGAAAGATGCCAATCTTTATAACCAATAATTATTGTTTACTCATAATAATCACTTGTGATTACTATGAGTAATCAAATATGATCAATCATAATAATCATAAGTCATTTTCATGTTATAGTGAATGCGAGTGTAGGAAGACCATCGGGTGCATTGTATCATTGTTTATTTATTATGATTATGTACCATGAATTACACATTAATATTATTATAGATATATAATCATTAATACAATTTATTATTACATAATATATTATTATTATAATATAATATCAATATAATATATTGTCATTATCATTATATAATCTATTAATTTCTATAATTATTTATTATTAATTTATGTTACAATCATAATTATATTATTTATTAATATTTTAATATTATTTAATCATAATATTAACATATTACTTATTAATAATATGTTAACAATATAATATTATTATCTATTGATAATAATTATATATTATTATTATATATTGTTAATAATAGATTATTATTCTATATCATCAATAAATAATTAATTAAAGATTTATTATTTATTAATTTAATATTATTATTTATTTATTTTTAATATTATCATCTTATTGGTTAAATCTTCCTTCGGGGAGGGGACATCAAAGCTGCCAAGCATAAAACAAGCCTCACGCAATATAAAGTTACAGAGGCTGCCAGTTAATCCAATGAAGGGGGGCGGTCTGAGAAACAAATGAGGAGTGTTGGCACTCTTTTGAAGTTGTCAATTGAACACTCAAACATGAATATGAAAGGGGCTTGCGCATTAAGTGTAAGATGGAGGCCCACCACAATATAAGGGAGCATGTATGCTGGTTATGACCAAATGATGTTTCCTTGCACAGATTTAAATAATGTAAAACTTGTGAATGAGGGCTTGCGCATTAAGTATAATTTAGAGGCCTCATGCATTGAATAGGATGGGAATTGCAGTTAAAAGGTGAAGACCCATGCATTAAGCTGGTGGCAAGGTGAATAAAATACATACCAGTGATAAGTGGAGGAGTTGCCAACGCAATGGTTATACGCCCACACATAGTGTGTAGATGTCGTGTGAGCCAGCAGGCCAACCAAAATCTAAGGGCACATGTCCTGTGTTGAGAGGCTCACATTGTATTTTGAAGGAGCTCATGTTAGAAGGATGAGAGGCTTAGATGCATGAAGGAACACACCAAAAAGTAGATATAGGTGTGAGCCAAAACTAGACTAATGGTCAGAGAGGCTAGTGTAAGGACAAAATGGAATCAATGCATGAGACACAAGAGGGTTGAGTGCCTGGTGTGAGTGAAGTAATAGAGGCCCCTATTAATCTCTATTTGAACATTCAATGTTGTCATTAGTATCAAAGGATATCAAAGAGATTGATTGGTCACTTGTATTGAGTTGGTCGGTAACCAAAAGCAAGATAGTACAGTCGGTAAAGTCTTTGACACTGAGCATCACATTGTTTACCAAGCACCAGCAAACACTGACACCGACAAATAGTAAACACTGAGCATTGTAGTATACATTGAGCAGTTTATACAGTGTTTATCGATGATCATAGAAAATGGCATAATAATTTGAAATCAAACATTCTTCTATGCAAACGGTTACAACAGATCGTAAAATGGTTTACCAAGATCGAGGAACATTTATTGTAAAAGATACTTATTAAATGTAATGTTTATCTTATTTGTAATAGTTGATCTATGTTAATTTTGCACCGTAGATCTTAGGGTTATGATTATTTTGTATGTTCACATCATTTTTTGGTTGCCAAACTGATATATATGAATCAAGGAACACTTGAAGTAGTTGCCTAAAACTTCAAGTCGATCGGTTAACAAAGCATAATAGAGTACAAAAGTTATCAGATCAAACAGAATTAGAGAAGGCTACCGAGTAGAACAAAGCAAAGATTAATCACAAGTAAGGTGATATTTTATCAGAGATTATAAGATATGTTTCATATAATTGAGTGTCAACTACCAGATAATTGCATATTACTTTCTAACAATTGTAATAGAGCTTTGGTTCAATCACTTAACAGAGTAGACTTAATAGTCTTATGTAAATCTCCTAACCGAGTGCACACTTCAAAAGTGTTGTTAAAATCCTATAACTAGGTAGATCTAGATGATCTAACATGTTACTCCTAATAGGGTGAGATCACCAGAAGTAATCAAAATCTTGTAGCCCTAATAGGCAAACCTTTTCTATCTATAGTAGTGAAGAGTTTATGGGTGTCATCGCCACTATAGTTGTTACCTTCTAACAAGGGTTTTTGCATTACCAAAATACTTGTGTTATGTGATAGTCATATTGATTTCATGTTTTTACATTTATGTGTTAACTAGATGAATGCTACATGCAATTAGATTGAAGATATTTAATCGGTTATTACTGTTTACAGTTTTATATCAGAAAGGTTTACAAGTGAAATATTTAAGGCTACTGATTCACCCCTCCCCTCTCAGTACTTCTCTCTCCTAATTCCAATAATTGGTATCAGAGCATAGTTCTCTTATTGAACAGTCTAAGCATTGAAGGGTAAAGATCTAAGTCATGGAGAGATACAAGATTGAAAAGACTATTGAGAATCAAAAGTTACAAATGCAGATGTTTGTGGAACAATATAAACAACCCAAGGAAGAACTGAAGAAGTTACAGGTCGAAAGGAAGAACCTTGCAATCTTGCAAAGTGAAATCAGTTATCATGAAGAACCTATTGATGATATATTTGATCATGTCGGATCAAGTTCTGGAATGATGTCTGACATATCTGAAAGTATCAGCACTGATTTATCTAAGAAGAATCAACATCTATCTGAGAAAATGAAAGCACTTCAAATAAGTCAAGAATCCCAGATGGTAAGAATGGTGGAAATCATGAACAATGCTAGACAAGCTGAACAAGATCAGAATATGGCTATTGAAGACCAAACATTGATGACTGAACAACTCCAAGCAAAAGAAAGTGAAATACAGAGACTCGCTGATCGTAAATTCCAAGTATCAAATCAAATGATGACTATTTATCAATAAATAAACTGAGTAAATGGATAATTATGAAGAAGGCTTGAAGATGTTGCCATACTCACAGTAGACAATGAAAAATTAACAAAATGAGATAAAGACACAAAAACAACACAATGAAATGATGAAGATAGCTGAGGATAGTTCCAAAAAGATTGATGATTTCCAGACCAATCAGAGAAGATTTTGAAGTAAAGCTGGTATAGGCTACACCGATGAAGGAGAATCATCACAAGAAGCTGAAAAGGTCAACATTAATCAAAGTTAGAAAACTAAGGTGTTCGAATATTATCACTCTGGAAAACTAGGACATACATCAAATGTGTGTAGAAGCATAGCACAAGGTAAACCTTTTGTTACTCCTAAGTTTAAAGGATATTGTTACTATTGTGGAAAGTTTGGACATCTTGCTTATGAGTACGGAGCTAAACAAAAGAATCTTGCTAACAATACCACTATGGAGAAAATATGCTATACTTGTAATAAGCATGGACACACTGCAAGAGACTGTAAGGAAAAAATGAATCAAGTCTAGACACCCAAAGAAAAACCACAACGCAAACATTATCAACCGAGGAAACAAGGTAACTCATATGTTTTGGATTATAATACATGGACTAATTGTGTTGTATGTGGTCGGTATGGGCATATTGCAGAAAACTGTTATAGAAAGGCTTGAGCTGGACATTCAAGAAGCTGGAGAAACACTAGAATGGCATGTATGCACTATCACAAGGTCAATCATTTAAGTAAAACTACAGAGACCGAGCACCAAATGAAAATAATATATTTGAAAGTGGATATACTATTGTAGATATCATGAAGTTGAGAAAAACTATGTGGAAGAAGGCATCTAGTGAGAATGTTGAGTCAAGTAACACCGTCAGTTAAACCTTGTCCACTGGATTGGGTGACATCAATACTTCTACTTAAAATGACAAAAGGTATGTTTGGGACTGACATTTTAAATCATCACAGTTTACATATAGTTCCTTTAATATGATGTACAAATACCAAATCTGCATGAATAAAGATGCACTAAGGTTTATGTGTTATGAGCCAACAAATGTTATATGGTCAGTGAAATAAGAAACAAGTGTTGGTTACCTGTCAGTAATCACTATACAAGGTTAGCTGACAACAATACAAACTAATGAAGAAATCCTATGTTAACTGAGCTGAGAACTGTTTCGTAATGAAAGTTAGGTCACACATTTAATGCATAAAAGTCTAACTGGGAATATCAAAAGGTCTATAAAATGCAGAAACAGAGTTCATTGTTACATTGCGATTTTGAAGAGTGAAGATTTCACGGAGTAGAATTTGAGCTAAAAGTTTTACAGAGAGATTCAAAGCCATTGCAGATCAAACCAAAAAACATTTCTTCAACCCTAGAAACAATTTATGGCATCAACATCAACTGCAAGCAAATCACAAAACATTGAAGATGAAGTAGAATTAATCGTTAGAGCTAATTTCAATGAAGGAGAATTTAAACCTGATCCAAAGGTTGCAACCCAAACGAACGATATGGGCACATTTTTGAGTATACCTAATAGGGTTTTGTTAAAAGAAGACATGAGGGCCTATATTCACTACAAGATTAGTGAAGTAGGTGATTTTGAGACCGTTAGTGCTTATCATCAAATTTGTGGACCAGATGGAAAGTTGAAATCCGAATATAAGAAGATTGAGGAGTCAGGGTTATCACATTTTACATACTTCCCACAAAGATTCAACTCAGATTGAATAAGAATCATGCTAAGAAGATTTCATGATTGTAAATTTTGGCTAGACAAACTTGTTGTGGTCACAAAGAAGATTATCAGTAGGGTTACTATGTTCCCTATGACCGACAAAGCAAAAGCCTTTCGCAATTCGTCTCGTCTTGACATTGAAAAGAACACTGGAGCTGAATGGGATGGTAGGGCACTGAAAATTTCAACAATCAAGGACCCAATGGTAAAAATTGCAGCTCATGTCATTGGGTACAAGATATTTCAATCTAGTAGACTAAATAGTGTACCCTGCAGCACTGTAGACATGGCATATAAGATTGTGAAGAAAGATCACCAGGTAGATCTTGTTGAAGTTCTACTACACCAACTACAAGAGAATATGAAGACAATAAGATCAAAGAAGTCCAACACATGTAAGTATGTATCAATACTCGTCTTTACATTTTTCTATTTGGAAAAATACATACCTGGTATTGGTATGGAAAATGACAATCAGACAAACAGATAACTGCACAAATCAATGAAATGATGGAAAGTTTAGGAAAGAATATGAACATGGAATTTGATGCATAATTCAAAGCATTTAAGACTCAAATGCATCAAAGGAGTAGAATAGCAGGGGAATCAGTCGATAAGTTTGAAAATGACATATGTTTTGTAGTCAGTACTGACCACTCTATGATTAAGGCAGTAGAACCGAGAACAAAATGGCTGGCACTGATGGGATACGAAATGGATTATAATTTTTCCCTAAAATCCATCAATGCACTGCTGGCATTACCGATACATATCACTGCCACTAGGTTTGGCACATATGAGGAAGCCAAGTCAAGGATCACAACAAATATAGAGATTGGTAAAATGTTTCAGAGAGAAAAGAAAATGAAGAAAGATCTCACATCAAGATATGGAAATGCATTAGACTCATTTGAGGAGTCACCGGATAAAGGCACAACCAAAGGTTAGTTAATGCTAGTTGACAAACATTATGATAGTGAGGAGACCGAGTCAGACAAAGGAAAGGATCCAACACCAGTTCTCTCTACCAATACTGATCAGGAAAAGCAGTTACCCAAACAAAGGGGTATGAAGACAAGGTCGTCAACTGTAGCATCATCCCCTCCTAAGAAAGAAGAAATAAAAGTTAAGAAAATGAGGGCAGCTACACCGACAAGAAAATATTTTAAAAGAAAGAACAAGTCTATAGCTGAGGCATCAAAGAAAAGGAGAAAATTGGTTCAAAGCAAAGAAGATATAGAGGAAACTGAAACTGAAAATGATCCTAATCAATTCAAAATAGTTCATAACAAGGAAAGTACAATAGAATAAATAATTGAAGAAATCATTGAAAATGGAAATCTTGCAGATCTAGGCATAGGAAAATTTGACACAATGTCAACTAAGGACAAGACAAAGCTAGAACATGCTATCATTTAGATGATGATTAAATTCAAGAAAGTACCAATGGAATTAACATGTCAATTACCAAAGGAACTAGATGACAAAATAAATGAGAGGTGGGCTGCCGCATTAAATACAGAGAAAAGGAAAAGAGAAAGGTCACATATGATTCACTATGGACATCAATTTTGAAAGCAGAATAGAAAGCTGAATAGGAAGCATTCTTGAAACTGTCTAAGAAGAGACACAAATCTAAAGGTAAAGGTATTTACATCGATGATGACAAGGGAAAGAAAGTAATGGAGATTGGTATATCAGTTACCAGGTAATTGATATCACTGAGAAAAAGAAAGAAGTAAGAATTTCATAGGATGCACTAGATCATGTAGAGATCCAACTGAAGAAGAAAACCAATGATGATGTATTGATTGAGGACATCACAAATGGTGATCCTAATGATAAAGATGATGAAGATGTGACAATTGCACCAAACAAAGATGAAGCACTAGACACTGATAGTGTGTTCACATCTCTACCAGGTGAACTTCATGTAATTACAGAGGTAGTAGAAATACTTTCATAAGTACAACCCAACACTTCTCTTCCCAAGAAAAATAAAGATACAAAAGGGATACAAGCTCATGAAAAAACTGTAGATACAAATGAGCCTAAACAAAAAAAGGCATAGTCCACAGATTCAAAGGAACCAAAAGAAACAGAGTCGACCTAGGTGAACCCCACCGACACTACAACCGAGACTCCCACACCATCTACTAAGGAATAGAAGAAGGAAGATATAGTGTCAATTTGAAAGGATACTCTGAGAAGTGAAGAAAAAGCTATTGTTATTATTGAGAAGAAGTCTCCTCTTGCACGCAAGAAGAAGAAAAAGAAAGGAAAAGGGCTGGTCACCATTTATGAAGTAATACTTATACTGGAATGCGACCCAAGAACCCTAAGCCCTGAAAGTTTAAGTAGATATGGGGAACTTTGTTCAAGAAAAGCGGCACAAGAAAAGTTGAGGCAAGAACATAAATGGAAAGAAGTGTTAAATGATTTATGGGATATTCTTCAACAGATAGTACTAGAGACAAAAATTGATGAGAATACTCCTATAATAGATCAACTTGCCACACTAGTCGACAAAATCAATGCCCCTAATACAGAAGTAGACAAAAGAATTGAAGAACAAGAAGAATCAAAGATTCAAAATAAATTTTGCAAAATAGATTAGTAAAGAAGTGGCACTCAAAAGGGTCAAATTATCTGAGGTCATTACCGAGGCAAAATCCCTCACCCAGATAATCTATCAGTTACTAATCCAACTTTTTACTTCAGACACCTTCACTGTAGAGGTCAGTGAAAATATAAAGGGTTTAGAAGAAGAAATCAAGTTGAGTACACAAGCAGCTATAACCGAGCTGAATGCTTTCTTAAAGCATATTCACCGAGCTCAGGAACTTTGGTGGTTGATAGTAGATCTACCAAAACAAGAAGAGCAAATCATTGATTAGGTCACAGAGTTACAAACAGAACTCACTCCATATCTGAAAATTTTTGAGGCACATATTGTGAAAATGGAACAACTCGTAGCAACACCAGAGATTTCGGTGTTAGATAATATCTTTGACATGCATGCTCAAGTCAGTCTTGAGCATATTTCTCTCACCAACTTGAAAGATGAGTGGGACAACCTCTTGAAATCTTTGGAGAAAACCCACCAGCACATTTTTGATAAGATGTAAGTATACAGTGTATGTTTTTTATTTGGCATTACTATCAAAAAGGGGGAAACCATGTTTATATGCCAAATAAGTATACTTTGATACATATATTACATGCTACCGAGAGCATAAACCAAGGGTTGTACTTTGTAATAAGCAAATTTTTGTGATATAAGGAATCTATGAGAACATTTTGTTTATATACATTTGAAGTTTTTATACTAATGCCAAATGGGGAGATTGTTAATCTCTATTTGAACATTCAAGGTTGTTATTAGTATCAAAGAGATCGGTCGGTCACTTATATTGAGTTGGTTGGTAACCAGAAGAAAGACAGTACAGTCAGTAAACTCTTTTACACTGAGCATCACATTGTTTACCGAGCACCAGCAGACACCAACACTGACAAACAGTAAACACCTAGCATCATAGTATACACCGAGCAGTTTATACAGTCTTTACCGATGATCACAGAAAATGGCATAGTAATTTGAAATGGTACATTCTTCTATGAAAAAGATTACAATAGATCATAAAATGGATTACCAAGATCAAGGAACATTTATTTTAAAAGTTACTCATTAAATTTAATGTTTATCTTATTTGTAATAATTAATCTAGGTTAATTTTGCACCGTAGATCTTAGGGTTATGATTATTTTTGTAACCTAATTTTTTCTTAAAGCAGAAAAATAGAACACTATATATTTTGTTTGTTCACATCATTTTTTGGTTGTCGAACTGATATATATGAATCAAGGAGCACTTGAAGTAATTGCCTAAAACTTCAATTCGATCGATTAAAAAAGTAGAACAGAGTACAGAATCAGATTAAGCAGAATCAGAGAAGGCTACACAGGAGAACAAAGAAGAGATTCATCACAAGTAAGGTGATATTTTATTAGAGATTATAAGATCTATTTCAGACAATTGAGTGTCGACTAGCAGATAATTGCATATTACTTTCTAACAATTTTAATAGAGCTTTGGTTAAATCTCTTAAAATAGTAGACTTAACAGTCTTATGTAAATCTCCTAACCGAGTGCACACTTTAGAAGTTTTGTTAAAATCCTATAACTAGGTAGATCTAGCTGATCTAACATGTCGTTCCTAACACGGTGAGATCACTAGAAGTGATCAAAATCTTTTATCCCTAACATGCAAACCTTTTCTATCTATAGTAGTGAAGAATTTGTGGGTGTCATCACCACCGCAGTTTGTACCTTCTAAAAAGGGTTTTTGCATTACCAAAATACTTGTGTTATGTGATTTTCATATTGATTTCATGTTTTTACATTTATATGTTAACTAGATGAATGTCACATGCAATTAGATTGAAGTTATTTGGTTAGTTATTACTATTTATAGTTTTATTTCAGAAAGGTTTACAAGTGAAATATTTAAGGGTATTGATTCACCCCTCCCCTCTCAGTACTTATCTCTCCTAATTCCAATAATTGGTATTAGAGAAAAGTTCTCTTATTGAACAGTCTAACCATTGAAGGGTAAAGATCTAAGTCATGGAGAGATACAAGCCTGACAAGACTATTGAGAATCAGAGGTTACAAATGCAGATGTTTGTGGAATAGTATAAACAAGCCAAGGAAGAAATAAATAAGTTACTAGTTGAAAGGAAGAACCTTGAAATCCTGTAGAGTGAAAATTGGTTATCATGATTGTGACTTCTTGATTGTGAATTCTTATGAAAATTGGATGAAGAAAATAAGAGAGGAAGGATTCCTTTTATACTGATCTAGCGTAGAAACTTCTAGAGAGGCAAAAATTAAAGAATTAAATCCCAATTAACCTTAACCCATACAAATTGACCTAGATTAAATTAAATTTAAGATTTTACCATTCTGAAATCCTAAACAGCTGACTCGGAAGTAGGAAAATAAAAATTTCTAAAGCCTGACATCCTGAAACCTCTGGAACTTGAAATTTTGCCCTAGGGTCAGGGTTGAGGTCGACTCTATCCTTGGTCCAAGTAGAGGTTGACTCTTTCCTAAGTTAGAGTCTAGGTCATATATGGCCTTGGTCATGGTCAAGGTTGACCTTGACCTAGGAGGTTAATCTTGACCCTAAGGTCACAGATCTCAGGTTCTAAGGACAAGGTGCCAGAAATAGGCTAGAAATAGGTAGAGAGAGAAGAAAAACATGGGGAAACAACCAGATCCATGGAAAGACCTATTCAAGGATCTCGACATGACCCCAAACCACTTACTCAGAGGGATAAATGTTCTTAACATGGAAGTGCTTCCATTTTAAGATGATATGTAAGAATGAATAATGTGAAAAAAAAAGTCTTTATTAGATCAAGGAATATTTGGCTAAATATCCAATCTTAATGCCTGCTATTCAAGTGAAACCTCTTATTTTGTACATTTTAGCTATAGCTACATTCTTTAGGGCATTATTGGCACAACAAGATGAAAATAGAAAAGAAAGAGTTGTATACTATATTAGCAGAACATTGTTAGCTTATGAGGTCAATTACACCAACATTAAAAATTATTGCCTTGTAGTGGTATTTTCTTCTCAAGAACTCAAACATTATATGTTGGCACATACCACACAACTTGGATCTAAGATTTATCCTTTGAAATATTTACTAAGTAAAGATACTCTTACTAGTTGACTAGCTAAATGGATGATGATTCTTGTTGAATTTTACATTGAGTATGTTGATCGTAAGGTCATTAAAGGACAAGCAATTACTGATCAACTAGCTCAATTTCCTATACAAGATGATAATCCTATACAGATTGAATTTCCTGATTCATCTATTATGTATGTGACTGAGTGAACATGGAATATGTTCTGTGATAGATCTCACACATATAATAGTGCTATAGCTGGTATTTTGTTTGTTACACCTCATGGTTATACTATTCAAAAGTCATATAAGTAGTTATTTATCTACACAAACAACATAACATAATATGAGGCTTTGACAAATGGGATTAAACTAGCCATTGAATCGAGAATCACTGAACTCCATATTTTTGAATACTCTAAGATTATCATAAATCAAACTAATGATGACTATCAAAATAAAGATGAGAAATTAGTTCCTTAGAAGAATAGGATTGATCATATGAAGAATTACTTCAGTTTTTTCATATTCTAGTAGATCCCTAGAGCTGAAAATAGAGTTGTTGATGCTATGGCTACTTTGGCTTCTATCTTACAGTTGGAAGAACATGAGTCTAGAATTCAATTCCTAGTGGAAGAACTACATTACCCTCCCTATGATTCACCTAAAAATCATGTCATATGCACTATAATTGGTCATGATTCCTCTCAATATGCTACAATTTACTCCTACTTATGAGATTAAATCATTCCTAATAAATTAAGCTGTAATGAAAAATGATAGCTCATTTGCAATGCTACCCAATATACCCTCATCTCTAATGAATTGGTAAGGAAGGGTCTAGATGGAACACTTCTCAGGTGTCTTGAGAAAGCTGATTTCAAACGTGTCTTAGCTAATGTCCATGATGGAATATGTGGGTCTCACCTCCCAAGAAAATAAGTTAATTAAGGAGTCTACATGCATGCATCTAGTCCATCAAAAGATTCATATCACAACGTGCTAATAGATCTCAACCTTTTAATAAGAATCTACACCATGGAGATACATGTATATCGAATGATGAATGTAAAAAAAGTCCTAATTAGATCAAGGAATATATGGCTAACCCTGTAATCTTAATGCCTCTTATTCTAGGGAAACCTCTTATTTTGTACATCTTAGTGATAACTACATCCATAGGAGTATTATTGGCACATCCTATACAACTTGTAGCTAAGATTGATCCTTTGAAATATTTACTAAGGAAAGCTACTCTAACTGGTGGATTGGCTAAATGGATGATGGTTCTTTTTGACACTTCTATGCAACTTGACTTTCCTGATTCATCTATTGTGTATATGACTTAGTAGACATGAAATATGTTCTTTGATGGATGTAAAACACAGAATGGTGCTAGAACTGACATTTTGTTTTGTCAAACCTCATGGTTATACTTTGCCAAAGTCATATAAATTGGTATTTCCTTGCAAAAAAAACATAGCAGAATATGAGGCTTTGAAAAATGGGATTAAACTAGCCATTGAATGTAGAATCACTGAACTCCATATTTTTGGAGACTCTCAACTTATCATAAATCAAACTAATGATGACTATCAAAATAAATATGAGAAATTGGCTCCTTACAAGAAGATGAATGATGATCTGAATAATTACTTCACTTTTGTCACGTTCTAGTAGATCCCTAGAGATTAAAATAGAGCTACTGATGCTATGGCTAGTTTGTCTTCTATCTTAGAGTTGGAAGAATATGAGTCTAGATTTCAATTCCTGGTGGAAGAACTACATTAACCTACGTATGATTACCCTAAAAATAATGTCATATGCACTATAATTGGTCATGAATCCTCTTGATATGCTATAATTTAATCTTACCTGAGTGACCAATAATTCTAGATAAATTAACTCATAATAAAAAATGACAACTAATTCATAATTATTTTCACTATATCCTCATCTACGGTGACTTCTTTAGGAAGGGTCTAGGTGGAACACTTCTTAGTTGTCTAGGGAAGGGTGAGTCTCAATGTGTGTTACCTAAAGTCCATGATGGTTTATGTGGGTCTCACTATAATGGTCCTATGCTCACTCAAAAAATACTTAGGACTAGTTAATATTTCCCTACTATCTAGACACATATTGTGCACTATGCTAAGTCTTGTAAAAAATAGTAGATACATGGGAATTTGATTCATGTTCCGAGAAGGGAACTTATTAACTCTATTATACATTGGTATTTTTAGTAGTGGGATTTTGATTTGGTAGGAAAAATACATCCTAATTCATCTAGTGGACATAAGTTTATCACTTCAACATAATATTTTACAAAATGGGTTTAAGTTGTCCCTCTCTCAACTGATACTCTGAAACAAGTATCTTTGTTCATACTCAATCATATCATTTGTCTCTATGGCATACCTTCCTCCATAGTTACTAATAATGGACGATAATTCAAGAACACAAACCTTAACCCGTTATGCAAACAATTTAAGATTAAGCAACATTGGCGTTTAATATACTATCCTTAAGGTAATGGTCAAGCTGACAATTCTCATAAGAAATTGTTAAAAATATTACACATAACAATTAACAAGTCTGGAAAAGATTGGCACTTACAAATTAACCCTGTACTATGGGCCTACAAAACTAGTATTAGTACACTTACTAGAGCTACCCCTTTTGCAATTGTTTATGGACCTTAATCTAATACAAAACTAACAATGTTTCTACAAAACTAACAACGAACCTGTTGGGACTCAAAATTGCATGCTCATTTTGAGTCACAAGTTGAGGAAATTGTAGTTTGAAGCCCTTTAAATGCTTTTCATGCATATGTACCCAGCTGTCATTATGAGGCCTATGAGGTGTTCCAGGTGTTTAACACACTCCATTCAGTATATGCATGCAGTCTATGGTGTTATTTTATCATCCTGAATCATTCGGTGAAGTCCCATTTTGAGTAAGTGTCAAATTGCACAATTCTGCCTAAGCATCAAACAGAGTAAAGTAGACCAATTTTCCTTTAAATATCTTGCATCCAAAAATGTTTCATCATCCACCACTTTGAGGATGTTTAGTATGCATATCAAAGAGCCTATGTTCCATTTTTCAAGTCATTTCAAATCCGTTTGAGTAGGTTTCAAACCCCTCAAAGTTGGTTTGTTGTTGTCATGCATTTGTGTAATTGTTCAGAATTCTGGAAGGGCCTGTTTGAATATTCGTATCTTTGACCTAGTTGACCCTATTGAGAAATTTCCTTTTGCATCATATTCTAGGAGTCAAATACTTCCTATGTTTCAATTTTGGGGTCATGATGAATCTGTTTGCTCAATTTGCAAATGTGATTCCAAATACTACTTTTGTTGTTTTGCAAGTTGTGAATTGTGCAGATTGATTGGTACCCTTGTTCCTGATGTTATAACTTTTGATCCATGATTGATGAGCCTAAGTGGGTTGTACCAATATGTTCTACTATGAAATTACTACAAGTATGCCAAGTTGGAAGTCTTGATGAATCTTTTAGCATACTTTCCCAGGGTCATTCGGTATGCACAAATCATTGTTATACTATGTTTCCCAGTTTGCAATTCTGAGAGCCTATCTTTGCCTGACTGCCAATTGCACCCTCTTATTCATCATAAGCCCTAATTGTGGAATTATACTCTTTGTATGACAAAGAACAAATGCCCCTATTTCTGGATTTTGATATCATGTTTAGCCTAGTTTTCAAAGCCTTTTCCAAACCCAGTTTCTAGGCTTTTCACTTTTTTAAATTCTGAACATATCTTGTAAGCTGACTTTGGCATTTTATTGTGATTAGAATTTAAACTTTTCGAGGAATCTAATGATGGATCCCTGTTCCTTGAGTGAAGGTGAATCAATGCCCATGCTTGTGGGTCTTGAAAGTTTCATTTGGTCAGTTTTAAAGGCTGGTTACAGAGCCAATTTATGTGATATGACAAGTGCAGATAGAATATGGGTATTGAAGAGCCAGATTGCAAAACTTGTTGCTAAGGTTGCAAAAAGAGAAATTTCTTTAGGGTAAAAAATATTATCAAATGTATTTTTCTTTAAGCAACAAAAGTCCAATACATGTAGAAATGGTGGCTATGGTGTTGAGGTGGCTTCCATAGGACATAACTATGCACAATGAAGATTTAGAAGGAGATCGATGGAGGCAATTAGTTTGCAGTCTAACACTTTTCTTACCACACATTTTCTATCAATTACATATGTTGCTTCATCGATATTTAGAAGCAAAAGTATATGTTGTGACGCAAAAGCAAATGGATGTTGCCAAACGGAATGCTGCTACAGTTACTGCAACTCTTAATGCTGTTAATGCCTATGCAGAATGGGCCCCTATCCCACTTCTAGGGAGTTCTCATCTAACAAAAGAATGTCGACATCTTCTGAGCTATAATGAATTTTGTCTCATCGCTTGTGATTTTTTTAAATCTGATTGCTTCAAGGAGAAGGCCATCTAATGAAACTCTTTTGGATTTTGATTCAACCATGACTTCTATCTTTGATATTGTTATGAATTTTGCAAGAGAAATCTTGGACAACTCAGCTTCAGGAATAAATTATTTTGATGACAGTGAAGTTGAATTTGCTGAATGCATATGCCAAACTATGGTTGCTTTAGGGTGTAATAACTTGAAGGGCATTGCTGGACATGAACAAAATATTTCCTTCTATCTTGAAGAGGCTATTCTTTAAGTGTGAGTGGGTAAGAGCTCACACAACAGGCAGGGGCTGGTCTTGCGCAAGTGGATTGGTGCTACCAATAAGAGAAGCCCATATGCTATTTCATGGTGCCTCACACAATATTTTGGGGCTAGCATGAGATTTTGAGGTTCACGACAAGTGCAATAGTGGGAGGGTGCCAAGCATAAAACAAGCCTCATGCAATGTAAAGTTATAGAGGCCGCCAGTTAATCCAATGAAGGGGGGCAGTCTGAGAAAGAAATTAGGAGAGTTGGAACTATTTTGAAGTTGACAATTGAAGGCTCAAACATGAATATGAAAGGGGCTTGCACATTAAGTGTAAGATGGAGGCCCACCACACATATAAGGGAGCATATATGCTGGTTATCACCAAATGATGTTGCCTTGCACAGATTTAAATAATGTAAAACTTGTGAATGAGGGCTTGCACAATAAGTATAATTTCGACACCTCACACATTGAATACAAGGGGAATTGTAGTTAAAAGGTGAACACCCATGCATTAAGCTAGTGGCAAGGTGAATAAAATACATACTAGTGATAAGTGGAGGAGTTTCCAGCGCAATGATTATATGCCCATGCACATGTCGTGTGAGCCAGTAGGCCAAACAAAATCTAAGGACGCATGTCCTATGTTGAGAGGCTCGCATTCTATTTTGAAGGAGCTCACGTTAGAAGGATGAGAGGCTTAGATGCATGAGGGAACACACCAAAAAGTAGATACAAGTGTGAGCCAAAACCAAACTAATGGTCAAAGAAGCCAATGTAAGAACAAAATTGAATCAATGCATGAGACACAAGAGGGTTGAGTGCCTGGTCTGAGTGAAGTAACAGAGGCCCCTGTTAATCTCTATTTGAACATTCAAGGTTGTCATTAGTATCAAAGGATATCAAAGAGATTGTTGGGTCACTTATATTGTGTTGGTCAGTAACCAGAACCAAGAGAGTACAGTCAGTAAAGTCTTTTACATAGAGCATCACATTGTTTACCAAGCACCAGCAGACATCGACACTGACAGACAGTAAACATTGAGCATCGTAGTATACACTGAGCAGTTTATACACTGTTTATTGTTGATCATAGAAAATGGCATAGTAATTTGAAATAGCACATTCTTCTATGCAAACGGTTACAACAGATTGTAAAATGGTTTACCAAGATTGAGGAACATTTATTGCAAAAGATACTCATTAAATGTAATGTTTATCTTATTTCTAATAGTTGATCTAGGTTAATTTTGCACCGTAGATCTTAGGGTTATGATTATTTTTGTAACCTAATTTTTGCTTAAAGTGGCAAAATAGAACACTATATATTTTGTATGTTCACATCATTTTTTGGTTGTTGAACTGATATATATGAATCAAGGAGCACTTGAAGTAATTGCCTAAAACTTCAAGTCAATCGGTTAACAAAGTAGAACATAGTACATAAGTTATTAGATTAAGCAGAATCAGAGAAGGCTACTGAGAAGAACAAAGCAGAGATTCATCACAAGTAAGGTGATATTTTATCAGAGATTATAAGATCTATTTTAGATAATTGAGTGTCAACTAGCAGATAATTGCATATTACTTTCTGACAATTGTAATAGAGTTTTGGTTAAATCTCTTAACAGAGTAAACTTAACAGTCTTATGTAAATCTCCTAACCAAGTGCACACTTTAGAAGTGTTTTTAAAATCCTATAACTAGGTAGATCTAGCTGATCTAACATGTCACTCCTAACAGGGTGAGATCACTAGAAGTGATCAAAATCTTGTAGCCCTAATAGGCAAACCTTTTCTATCTGCAGTAGTGAAGAATTTGTGGCTGTAATCCCCACTGCAGTTTTTACCTTCTAACATGGGTTTCTGCATTACCAAAATACTTGTGTTATGTGATTGTCATATTGCTTTCATGTTTTTACATTTATATGTTAACTAGATGAATGTTACATGCAATTAGATTCAAGTTATTTGGTTGGTTATTACTGTTTACAGTTTTATATCAGATAGGTTTACAAGTGAAATATTTAAGGCTATTGATTCACCCCTCCCCTCTCAATACTTATCTCTCCTAATTCCAACAATTGGTATCGGAGCATAGTTCTCTTATTGAATAGTCTAACCACTGAAGGGTAAAGATCTAAGTCATGGAGAGATACAAAATTGAAAAGACTATTGAGAATCAGAAGTTACAAATGTAGATGTGGAATAGTATAAAGAAGCCAAGGAAAAAATGAAGAAGTTATTGGTCGAAAGGAAGAACCTTGCAATCCTATAGAGTGAAATTGGTCATCATGAAGATCCTATTGATGATATATTTGATCATGTTGGATCAAGTTCTAGAAGCATCCCTGACGGATCTGAAAGTATCATCATTGATTTATCTGAGCAAAATCAACATCTACCTGAGCAAGTGAAAGCACTTCAAATAAGTCAAGAATCCCAGATGGTAAGAATGGTGGAAATCATGAACAATGCTAGCCAAGCTAAAAAAGATCAGAATATGGCTATTGAAGACCAAAAACTAATGATTGAACAACTCCAAGCAGAAGAAAGTGAAATACAGAGACTCGCTGATCGTAACTTCCAAGTATCAAATCAAATGATGACTGTTAATCAAGAAATAATGTGAGTAAATAGAGAATTATCAAGAAGACTTGAAGATGTTGCCATACTCAGAGTAGACAATGAAAAATTAAGAAATGAGATAACGACACAAAAACAACACAATGAAATGATGAAGATAGCTGAGGATAGTTCCAAAAATATTTATGATTTCCTGACCAATCAAAGAAGATTTTGAAGTAAAGCCAGTATAGGCTACATTGGTGAAGGAGAATCATCACAACAAGATGAAAAGGTCAACATTAGTCAAAGTCAGAAACCTAAAGTGTTAGCATGTTATCACTATGGAAAACCAGGACATACAACAAATGTGTGTAGAAGCAAAGCACAAGTTAAACCTTCTGTTACTCCTAAGTTTAAAGGATACTGTTACTATTGTGGAAAGTTTGGACATCCTGCTTATGACTGTAGAGATAAAAAAAAGGATCTTTCTAACAATACCACTATGGAGAAAATATACTATACTTGTAATAAGCATGGACACACTGAAAGAGACTATAAGGAAAAAATGAAACAAGTCTGGACACCCAAAGAAAAACCACAACGCGAACCTTATCAACCGAGGAAACAAGGTAACTCATATGTTTGGGATTATAATACATGGAATAATTGTGTGGTATGTGGTAGGTATGGGCATATTGCAGAAAAATATTACAGAAAGGGTCAGGCTAGACATTCAAGAAGCTGGAGAAACACTGGAATGGCATGTATGCACTGTCACAAGTGTAAGGAAACTCAGGTGCGGAAACAGCTTCCTACGCTAATCTCTATAGGAAAGTATTGTGCAAATTCTTTTAAACCCTTACAATTTCAGATTTGTTAACTACTTTAACAAAGATATTGCAACCATATACCATGCATACAGAAAAATAGAGAATGACACAATGATATACCCTGGGGAAACCTTTTGGTAAAAACCCCAGCACTCCAAAACCTGCACAATGTATTGATCAAAACTATTACAGCTTACAATACACTTGCAATGCAAGTTCTTTCAGAAGATTTCCAAAACCTTGAAGAAAAATCACGGTAGCATAAAATGTTCCAACAATACACTTGCATCACTTCTCTTCGCAACCCTAAAAATGCTTATATCATGCGCTTCACATTTTAGGGCTACTCCCAAAGATAACCGTATTAGGGTTTTACCATTCTCTAAGAAAATAGGAAGAGTGTACAGTACTCAAATTTATCAGTTGCCACATGTCTTCACCTGTCATTGAATCTTCCTAACATAGCTCTTACGTGTCATAGGAATCCGTCATAACTGTTTTAGCCATGATCTCCTTACACACAATTCAAGATGCTGACACATCAACATTATTTGCAAGAAATACATTTTACAAAACAAATAATAAGAATAGGAATTATCCAAGGTTGAGACACCTTATTCCTAACATTCTCCCACTTTTTGAACACCTTGTAAGAGCAACAGGAACATAACAGGAACTAACCACTATAGGCCAAAAGGACCATAGACTCCAAACACCATCTGAACTTCTCAGTGCCCACTGGTTTTGTTAATGCATCTGCAACATTCTTCACAGTATCTACCTTCTCCAAATTTACCTTTCCATCTTCCACCATATCTCTCACAAAGTGAAACTGCACATCAATGTGCTTCATTCTGGCATGGAAAGTTGGATTCTTCGCAAGGCAAATAGCGCTCTGATTGTCACACCAGATAGTAACCTATTCTACATCAACACCAACATCAGAACACAATCTTCTAAGCCAAATGGCTTCCTTACAAGCATGAGTAGCAGCCATGTACTCAGCTTCTGTAGTGGACAAAGCAACCATAGGTTGTTGCTTACTCATCCAACTGATGGCACCACCAAACATAGTGAACACATAAGCATTGGTGGATCTCTTGCTGTCAATATCACCTACCCAATCTGAATCCACAAACCCACAAATACAAACTGAATGTGGAGATCCATAAGAGTTACCATGATAACATATGGAGTAATCTGATGCACCCCTCAAATACCTGAATACTTGCTTAACTGCATCCCAAAATACCCATCCAAGATTAGCCATAAACTGACTTAGGACTCCCACTGCTTGGGCAATGTCTGGTCAAGTACAGACCATAGCATACAAAAGACTGCCAACTCCACTAACATAAGGTACTCTACTCATGTCCTCCACCTCACTAGGAGATTTTGGGAAATCATCTATAGATAACTTTGTTCCCATAGAAATAGGAACACATAGTGGTCTACAATTTTCCATGTTGAACTTGTCCAACACAGACTTCACATACTTACTCTGACTCAACCAAAGTTTTCCGTTAGAACTGTCTCTACTAATTTCCATACCCAAGATGTACATTTATGCCCCAAGATTTTTCATCTCAAACAGTGCTGACAACTGAGATTTAAAATTAGAAATCATACCCTTACCCTTCCCAAATAGCAACATATCATCAACATATAATGAAACAATAAGAAGGCGATCATTTTCAACTCTGAAATAAACATAATGATCTGATTTCAATCTTACAAATCCAATTGACAACACAAAGGCATCAAACTTAAGGTACCACATCCTAGGAGATTGCTTCAAACCATATAGAGATTTCTTTAATCTGCAAACTAAGGATTCTTTACCTTTAACAATGTAGTGCTCAGGTTGTGACATATAAATCTCTTCCTCCAAATCACCATGAAGGAAAGTTGTCTTCACATCCATCTATTCTATCTCTAAATCATATGATGCAGCAAGAGATAACAAAAATCTAATGGATGTCAACTTTGCAACAGGAGAGAATATTTCACCATAATGTATTCCCTCTACCTGTGAATACCCCTTTTCAACCAATCTAGCTTTGTACCTTTCAACACTGCCATCTACATAGAATTTCTTCTTGAACACCCATTTACAGCCAATGGATTTTCTCCCTTTAGGAAAAGGTACAAGGTCCCAAGTTTTGTTTTTCTCCAATGAAGCCATCTCATCATCCATAGACTCAATCCAGGAACCTGCATCTTTCATGCCCAAGGCCTCTTTCACAGATCTAGGCTCATCAGTGTTAGTAATCAAAGCAAAAGCATGACTGGAATCTAACATAGAATAACCAAACCTTTCTGGTTGCTTTCTTTCTCTCATGGATCTCCTCAAGGGCTGAGGTTGAGGTTGGTCTTCCTCTTCTTCTGAACTATCAAAGCTACTAGAGCTCTCCTCATCATTAGACCCAACATGGTCTCTCTGTTCAGTCTTCTCAGGGGTAGCAGGCAACTGAACAACATCTTTTTCTTTTTCTTTCTCAACTGGTTGTAGCACAATAGGAGAAGATGTTAGCTCTCTGAAAATAACATTTCTACTATATAACACCTTACTAGTCACAGGATCCCAAAGCTTGTATCCTTTCACACCAACACTGTATCCGATGAAAATACATTTAACAGCTTTGTTTTCCAACTTAGATCTTTTCTCCTTTGGAACATGTGCATAAGCTTCACAACCAAAAACATGAAGATGTCTAATTGAAGGATTCTTACTAGACCACACCTCCATGGGTGTCTTACCAACAAGGGCTGATGTAGGAGATCTGTTAACCAGATAGCAAGTAGTGGCCACAGCTTTAGCCCAAAACTTTTGTTCTAAACTAGCTCCACTAAGCATACTCCTAGCCTTCTCCATCAGTGTCCTGTTCATTCTCTCTGCAACTCCATTTTTCTGTGGAGTATAAGGAGTTGTCTTATGTCTCTCAATACCTTGTTCTTTACAGAATTGTTCAAACTCTGTTAGGCAAAACTCACCACCATTGCCAGTTCTCACACACTTAATCTTCTTACTAGTCTGATTCTCTACAAGAGCTTTAAATTTCTTGAACTGACTAAAGACTTGTGTCTTACTTTTAAGGAAATAAATCCAAGTCCTTCTACTATAATCATCTATGAAAGATACAAAAAATACAGACTTGGAGATTGAAGGAACTTTATAGGACCAAATACATCAGAATGAATAAGATCCAAAACATCAGAAGATTTGTGAGAACTAGAGTAAAACTGAACACGATTTTGTTTACCATAAACACAGTGTTTGCAGAAGTCAAACTCAAGATTGCAATCATTTAACTCCTCAACGAGATTTTTATTTTTCAGGGTTCTAAGACCCTTTTCGCCAATGTGGCCAAATCTCATATGCCACAACATTGTCTTTTCTGCAGGAAGCTTACCTTCCAAAGTGTTTGCACTACCATCAGAACCAATAACCACATAATTCTTCATTGATCATTTAGATGATGAGGATGAAGAACTATTACATAGAGGAATACATGCATCTAGCTGAAGTAAAGTACCTCTCCCAGTACCCCTTGCAAGCACTATCGATCCTCTCATCATCTTGCATCCTTCTTTAGAAAAAACAACTTGCACACCTACATCATTCAACATACTTACAGATAATAGGTTTCATGCCAAACCCAAAATGTGTATAACTCTATTGATTCCCTTTACTCATCCATCAAGAAATTTGATAATGACCCTTCCACGTCCAACTATCTTTAGGTGAGAATCATCACCCAAATACACCTTTCCACCATCGAACTCTTCATATTTTGAGAACTAGTTTCGATGAGAGGTCATGTGAAAAGATGCACCCGAGTCAATGAACCACACATCATTAGATGCATGGGCTGCCAAAGCTACGATGAATGCATCACCATCTTCTTGAATCTTTCTGAAGCTGAATCTGAACCTTTCTTCTTCTTCTTCAGCTCTTTGCAATCTTTATGGAAGTGCCCAGATTTATCACAGTTCCAAAATTTTGCCTTGGACTTATTGGAAGTCTTTGACTTCCCACAGGATTTGGATCACCCTTATTGTTAGACTTATTGTCATTTTTCTTCCCTATTTCAGTGGATCTCCCACGAACAGCAAGGGCTTCTTTTTTTGAAATGGAAGCCTTTCTCTGCATCTCCTTTGATAGCAGTGAAGACACCACATCATCCATTTTGAAGGTGACTAATGTGCTTCTGAGAGCCATCACAAGATGGTCCCATGAATCCGTTAAAGAACACAAAAGTGTGTAGCAACGATCCTCCTCCTCTAACTTGACACCAGCTGACATCAACTGTGCAGCCAACAGATTAAATACATTTAAATGATCCGTTAAGGATCCAACTTCCTCCATTCACAGAGAGTACAACTTCTTCCTTAGGAACAACTTGTTCACTAGAGGTTTGGCCTGATACACAACCACAAGTCTTTCCCATAAACTATTTGCGGTTTTCTCATCTTGAACATTCAAAAGAACTGCATCGATTAAATAGAGTCTTATGAGACCCTTAGCTTTACGGTCTTTGATATCCCAATCTGCTTGAGCTATAGTTGCTGGTCTTGTAGCACTTGAAGTCATTTCCCATAGGTCAGGATCTTCCAACATGTCTTCCATCTTGAGTTTCCACAACTTGAAATTAGTGCCATTAAATTTCTCCACCTCCATTCTTCCATATGATGAACTTTCCATCTCAATATGCAAATAAGATTCAGAATGCTCTGCACAAAACTCCCACTCAAACTTGAGATCAGCTCAAAAAACCCTACCCAACAACTAGGATCAAAATTTGATCAAGCTCTGATACCACTTGTAAGGAAACTCAGGTCCGGAAACAGCTTCCTATGCTAATCTCTATAGGAAAGTATTGTGCAAATTCTTTTAAACCCTTACAATTTTAGATTCATTAACTACTTTAACAAAGATATTGCAACCATATACCATGCATACAAAAAAATAGAGAATGACATAATGATATACCCTTGGGAAACCTTTCGGTAAAAACCCTAGCACTCCAAAACCTGCACAATGTATTGATCAAAACTATTACAACTTACAATACACTTTCAATACAAGTTCTTTCAGAAGATTTCCAAAACCTTGAAGAAAAATCACGAAAAATTAAAATGTTCCAACAATACACTCACATCACTTCTCTTTGTAACCCTAAAAATGCTTAATCATGCGCTTCACATTTTAGGGCTACTCCCAAAGATAACCGTATTAGGGTTTTACCATTCTCTGAGAAAATAGGAACCCCACGATTGGGGAAGAGTGTACAGTACTCAAATTTATCAGTTGCCACATGTCTTCACCTATCATTGAATCTTCCTAACATAGCTCTTACGTGTCATAGGAATCCATTATAACCATTTTAGCCATGATCTCCTTACACACAATTCAAGATGCCGACACATCAACATTATTAGCAAGAAATACATTTTACAAAACAAATAATAAGAATAGGAATTATCCAAGGTTGAGACACCTTATTCCTAACAACAAGTTCGGTCATTTAAGAAAAAACTACAGAGACCGAGCACCTGATGAAAATCATATATTTGAAAGTGGATATACTATTGTAGATATCATGAAGTTGAGAAAAACTATGTGGAAGAAGGAATCTAGTGAGAATGTTGAGTCAAGTAACACCGTCAGTGAAACCTTGTCCACTGGATTGGGTGACATCGATACTTCTACTTAAACTGACAAAAGGTATGTTTGGCACTAACATTTTAAATGATCATATTTTACATATAGTTCCTTATATATGATGTACAAATACCAAATCTGCATGAATAAAGATGCACTAAGGTTTATGTGTTATGAGCCAACAAATGTTATATGGTTTGTGAAATAAGAAACAAGTGTTGGTTACTGATCAGTAATCACTATACAAGGTTAACCGACAACAATACAAACTGATGAATAAATCCTATGTTAACTAAGTGGAGAAAATTGTAGACATCACCGAGCTGATAGTTGTTTCATAACGAAAGTTAGGTCGTGCATTTAATGCATAAAAGTTTGAGCAAGAATATCAAAACATCTATAAAATGCAGAAGCATAGTTCATTGTTACATTGCGATTTCTAAGAGCGAAGATTTCACAGAGCATAATTTGAGCTAAAAGTTTTACAGAGAGATTCAAAGCCGTTGTAGATCGAGCTGACAAACAATTCTTCAATGATATCAAGTAAGTTAATTTTCTACAGAACACTAGATATCTACTGCTTTCTGAAACCCTAGAAATAATTAATGGCATCAACATAGACTGCAAGAAAATCACAAAACATTGAGGAGGAAGTAGAATTAATCGTTAGAGCTAATTTCAACGAAGGAGAATTTAAACCTCATCCAAAGGTTGCAGCGCAAACAAATGATATGGGTGCATTTTTGAGTATACCTAATAGGGTTTTGTTAAAAGAAGACGTAAGGGCCTATATTCACTACAAGATCAGTGAAGTAGGTGATTTTGAGACTAGTGGTGCTTATCAACAAATTTGTAGACCAGATGGAAAGTTGAAATCCTAATATAAGAAGATTGAGGAGTCAAGGTTATCGGATGCAACTTAGATTGGATAAGAATCATCCTAAGTAGATTTCATGATGGTAAATTTTGGCTAGAAAAACCTGTTGAGGTCACAACGAAGATTATCAGTAGGGTTACTGGGTTCCCTACACCTGACAAAGCAAAAGCCTTTCGCAGTTCCTATCATCCCAACATTGAAAAGAACACTAGAGATGAATGGGATGGTAGGGCACTAAAAATCTCAACAATCAAGGACCCAGTGGTAAGGCTTGTACCTCATGTCATTGGGTACAAGATATTTCAATCTCGTAGACTAAATAGTGTACCCTGGAGCACTGTAGACATGGCATATAAGATTGTGAAGAAAGATCACTAGGTAGATCTTGTCGAAGTTCTACTACACCAAATTCAAGAGAATATGAAGACAATAAGATCAAAGAAGTCCAACACATGTAAGTATGGATCACTGCTCATCTGTACATTTTTCTATTTGCAAAAATATGTACCTAGTATTGGTAAGGTAAACTAGCAATCAGACAAACCGATAATTGTACAAATCAATTCAATGATGGAAAGTTTAGGAAAGAATATGAACATGGAATTTGATGCATATTTCAAAGCATTTAAGACTCAAATGGTTCAAAGGAGTAGAATTCCAAGGGAATTAGTGGATAAGTTCAAAAATGACATATGTTTTGTAGTCAGCACTGACCACTCTATGATTTGGGTAGCAGAACCAAGAACAAAATGGCTAGCACCGAAGGGATACAAAATGGATTATAATTTCACCCTAAAGTCTATCAATGCACTACTGGCATTACCGATAGATATCACTGCCACTAGGTTTGGCACATATGAGGAAGCCAAATTAAGGATCAGAACAAATATAGAGATTGGTAAAATGTCTTGGAGAGAAAAGAAAATGAAGAAAGATCTCATAGAAAGATATGGAAATGCATCAGACTCATCTGACGAGTCACCAGTTAAAGGCACAACCAAAGGTCAGTTAATGCTAGCTGACAAACCTTATGATAGTGAGGAGACCGAGTTGGAAAGGATGCCACACCGGTTCTCTCTACCAATACTGATTAGGAAAAGAAGTCACGAAAACAAAAGGGTATGAAGAAAAGGTCGTCAACTACAAAATATCCCCTCCTAAGAAAGAAGATATTAAAGTTAAGAAAATGAAGGCAGCTACACTGACAAGAAAATATTTTAAAATAAAGAACAAGTCTTTAGCTGAGGCATCAAAGAAAAGGAGAAAATTGGTTCAAAGTAAAGAAGATATAGAGGAAACGGAAACTAAAAATTATCCTAATCAATTCAAAATAGTTCATAACAAGGAAATTACGATAGAAGAAATAATTGAAGAAATCATTGAAAATGGAAATCTTGCAGATCCAGGCATAGGAAAATTTGGCACAATTTCAACTGAGGACAAGACAAAGCTAGAACATGCTATCATTCAGATGATGATTAAATTCAAGAAAGTACCAATGGAATTCACATGTCAATTATCGAAGGAACTAGATGACCGAATAAATGAGAGGTGGGCTGCTGCATTACATACAAAGAAAAGGAAAAGAGAAAGGTCATTAGTTTGTGTAGCTTCTCACTTTAGCTACGATATTGTAAGTGAATATTTGACAAAGTACCAAGCAAGATTTTTAGTCAAGAATAGAGCTATGTAGATACTGGATGAAAATGTGGGTGATATGGATGTCACATATGATTTTCTATGGACATCAATTTTTAAAGTAGAAAAGAAAGATGAACAGGAAGCATTCCTGAAACTATCTAAGAAGAGACACAACTCTAAAGGTAAAGGTATTTACATCGATGATGACAGGGGAAAAAAATTAATGGACACCAGTATATCAGTTATCGAGGTAATTGATATCACCGAGCAAAATCAAGAAGTAAGAATTTGATAGAATGCACCATATCGTGTAGAGATCCAACTGAAGAAGAAAAACAATGATGATGTACTCATTGAGAAAATCACAAATCGTGATCCTGATGATGAAGATGATGAAGATGTGACAATTGCACCAAACAAAGATGAAGCACTAGACACTAATAGTGTGTTCACATCTCTACCAGGTGAACTTCCTGTACTTGCAGAGGTAGCAGAAATACTTTCACAAATACAACCTGATGCTTCTCTTCCCAAGCAAAATAAAGATACAACAAGGATACAAGCTCCTGAGAAAACTGTAGATACAAATGAGCCTAAACAAATAGAGGCATAGTCCATAGATTCAAAGGAACTAGAATAAACGAAGTCGACTGAGGTGAACCCCACTGACAGTACAACCGAGACTCCCACACCATCTACCAAGGAACAGGAGAAGGAAGATACAGTGTCAATTGGAAAGGATACTCTAAAAAGTGAAGAAAAAGCTATTCTTATTAGTGAGAAGAAGTCTCCTCTTGCACTCATGAAGAAGAAAAAGAAAGGAAAAGGGCCAGTCACCATTGATGAAGTAATACTTATATCAGAATGTGACCCAATAACCCTAAGCCCCGAAATTTTAAGTAGATATGGGGAACTTTGTTCAAGAAAAGCGGCACAAGAAAAGTTTAGGCAAGAACATAAATGGAAAGAAGTGTTAAATGATGTACAAGATATTCTTCAACAAATAGTACCAGAGACAAAAATTGATATGAATACTCCTATAATAGATCAACTTGCCACACTCATCGACAAAATCAATGCCCCTGATACAGAAGCAGACAAAAGAATTGAAGAACAGGTAGAATCAAAGATTCTGAATAAATTGGTAGAAAATATTAGTAAAGAAGTGGCACTGAAAAAGGTCAAATTATCAAAGGTCATTACCAAGGCAAAATCCCTCACCTAGATAATCTATCAGTTACTAATCCGGCTTTGTACTTCAGACACCTTCACTGTAGGGGTCAGTGAAAAGATAAAAGGTTTAGAAGTAGAAATCAAGTTGAGTACACAAGTAGCTATAACTGAGCTGAATGCTTCCTTAAAGCATATTCACCTAGTTTAGGAACTCTGGTTGTTGATAGAAGATCTATAAAAAAAAGAAGAGAAAATCATTGATCAGGTCATAGAGTTACAAACATAACTCATTCCATACCTGAAAATTTTTGAGGCACATATTGTCAAAATGAAACAACTCGTAGCAACACTAGAGATTTCGCTGTTAGATAATAGCTTTGACATGCATGCTCAAGTCAGTCTTGAGCATATTTCTCTCACCAACTTGAAAGAGGAGTGGGACAACCTCTTCAAATATTTGGAGAAAACCCATGAGCACATTTTTTATAAGATGTAAGTATACAATGTAGGTTTTTTATTTGACATTACTATCAAAAAGGGGGAAACCATGTATTTATGCTGAATAAGTATACTTTGATATGTATATTACATTCTACCAGGAGCATACACTAAGGTGGAGTACTTTGTACTTAGCAAATTTTTATGATATAAGGAATCTATGAGAACATTTTGTTTATATACATTTGAAGTTTTTATACTAATGCCAAAGAGGTAGATTGTTAATCTCCATTCTAACATTCAAGGTTGTCATTAGTATCAAAGAGATCGGTCAGTCACTTATATTCAGTTGGTTGGTAATCAGAAGAAAGACAGTATAGTCAATAAAGTCTTTTACATCGAGCATCACATTGTTTATCGAGCACCAATAGACACCAACACCGACAGATAGTAAACACTAAGCATCGCAGTATACACTGAGCAATTTATACAGTGTTTACCGATGATCATAGAAAATGGCATAGTAATCTGAAATGGCATATTCTTCTACGAAAATGGTTACAATAGATTGTAAAATAGTTTACCAAGATCGAGGAACATTTATTGTAAAAGATACTCATTAAATGTAATGTTTATCTTATTTGTAATAGTTGATCTAGGTTAATTATGTACCGTAGCTCTTAGGGTTATGATTATTTTGGTAACCTAATTTTTGCTTAAAGTGGAAAAATAGAACACTATATATTTTGTATGTTCACATCATTTTTTGCTTGTTGAGCTGATATATATGAATAAAGGAGCACTTGAAGTAATTGCCTAAAACTTCAAGTCAATCGGTTAAGAAAGTAGAATAGAGTACATAAGTTATCAAATTAAGAAGAATCAGAGAAGCCTACCAAGCAGAACAAAGTAGAGATTCATCACAAGTAAGGTGATATTTTATCAAAGATTATAAGATTTGTTGCAGACAATTAAGTGTCAACTAGTAGATAAATGCATATTACTTTCTAACAATTGTAATAGAGCTTTGGTTAAATCTCTTAACAAAGTATACTTAATAGTCTTATGTAAATCTCCTAACTATGTGCACACTTCAAAATTGTTGTCAAAATCCTATCACTAGGTAGCTCTAGCTGATCTAACATGTCACTCCTAACATAGTGAGATCACCAGAAGTGATCAAAATCTTGTAGCCCTAACAGGAAAAACTTTTCTATCTGCAGTAGTGAAGAATTTTTGGGTGTCAGCCCAGTCGTAGTTTTTACCTTCTAACAAGGGTTTCTGCATTACCAAAATACTTGTGTTATGTGATTGTCATATTGATTTCATGTTGTTACATTTATATGTTAACTAGATGAATGTTACAAGAAATTAGATTCAAGTTATTTGGTCAGTTATTACTATTTACAGTTTTATATCAGAAAGGTTTACAAGTGAAATATTTAAGGGTACTGATTCACCCCTCCCCTCTTAGTACATATCTCTCCTAATTCCAATAATTGGTATCAGAGAAAAGTTCTCTTATTGAACATTCTAACCACTGAAGGGTAAAGATCTAAGTCACGGAGAGATAGAAGCTTGACAAGACTATTGAGAATCAGAAACTTTACAAATGCAGATCTTTGTGGAATAGTATAAACAAGCCAAGGAAGAACTAAAGAAGTTACTGGTCTAAAGGAAGAACCTTGCAGTCCTACATAGTGAAATTAGTTATCATGATTGTGACTTCTTGATTGTGAATTCTTATGAACAATTGATGGAGAAAATGAGAGAGGAAGGATTCCTTTTATAGTGATCTAGGGCACAAACTTCTAGAGAGGCAGACATTAGAGAATTAAATCCCAATTAACCTTAACCCCTATAAATTGACCTAGGTTAAATTGAATTTAAGATTTTACCATTCTGAAATCCTAAACAGACAACCCAGAAGCAGGAAAGGAAAAATTTATGAAGCCTGATGTCCTAAAACCTCCGGAACTTGAAATTTCAACCTAGGGTCAGGGTTGAGGTTGACTCTACCCTAGGTCCAAGTAGAGGTTGACTCTTTCTTGAGTTAGAGTTGAGGTCAACTTTGGCCTAGGTCATGGTCAAGGTTGACCTTGACCTAGGAAGTCAATCTTGACCCTGAGGTCACAGATCTCAGGTTCTGAGGACAAGGTGCCAAAAATATGCTAGAAATAGGTGGAGAGAGAAGAAAAACATGGGGAAAAAACTAGATCCATGAAAAGATATATTCAAGGATCTTAACATGACCCCAAACCACTTACTAAAAGGGATAAACATTCTTAACATGGAAGTGCTTCCATTTTAAGATGATACAAGAATGAATAATGTGAAAAAAAGTCTGTATCAGATCAAGAAATATTTGGCTAAATATCCAATCTTAATGCCTGCTATTCAAGTGAAACCTCTTATTTTGTACATTTTAGCTAATGCTACATCCTTTAGGGCATTATTGGCACAACAAGATGAAAATTGAAAAGAAAGAGTTGTATACTACATTAGCAGAACATTGGTACCTTATGAGATCAATTACACCAACATTAAAAATTATTGCCTTGCAATGGTATTTGCTTCTAAAAAACTCAAACATTATATGTTGGCACATATCACACAACTTGTATCTAAGATTTATCCTTTGAAATATTTACTAAGTAAAGATACTCTTACTAGTTGACTAGCTAAATGGATGATGATTCCTTTTGAATTTGACATTGATTATGTTGATCGTAAGGTCATAAAAGGACAAGCAATTACTGATCAACTAGTTCAATTTTGTCTACAAGATGATAATCCTTTATAGATTGACTTTCCTGATTCATCTATTAGGTATATGACTGAGTGAACATGGAATATGTTCGTTGATAGATATCACACATAGAATAGTGCTACAACTGGTATTTTGTTTGTTACACCTCATGGTTATACTATTTCAAAGTCATATAAGTTGTTATTTCTCTGAACAAATAACATAGCATAATATGAGGCTTTGAAAAATGGGATTAAACTAGCCATTGAATCGAGAATCACTAAACTCCATATTTTTGAATACTCTGAGCTTATCATAAATCAAACTAATGATGACTATCAAAATAAAGATGAGAAATTAGTTCCTTAGAAGAATAGGATTGATCATATGAATAATTACTTTAGTTTTTTCATATTCTAGTAGATCCCTAGAGCTGCAAATAGAGTTGTTGATGCTATGGCTACTTTGGCTTCTATCTTACAGTTGGAAGAACATGAGTCTAGACTTCGATTCCTGGGGGAAGAACTACATTACCCTCCCTATGATTCACCTAAAATCATGTCCTATGCACTATAATTTGTCATGACTCCTCACAATATGCTACAATTTACTCCTTATGTGATTAAATCATTCCTAATAAATTAAGCTGTAATGAAAAATGATAGCTCATTTGCAATGCTACCTGATATACCCTCATCTCTAATGACTTGTTAAGGAAGGGTCTAGATGGAACACTTCTCAGGTGTCTTGAGAAAGCTGAGTCTAATCATGTGTTAGCTAATGTCCATGATAGAATATGCGGGTCTCACCTCCCAAGAAAATGAGTTATTTAACGAGTCTACATGCATGCATCTAATCCATCAAAAGATTCATATCACAACTTGCTAACAGATCTCAACCTTTTAATAAGAATCTACACCAAGGAAATACATGTATATGGAATGATGAATGTAAAAAAGGTACTAATTAGATCAAGGAATATTTGGCTAAACCTGTAATCTTAATGCCTCTTATTCTAAGGAAACCTCTTATTTTGTACATCTTAGTGATAACTACATCCATAGGAGCATTATTGGCACAACAAGATGAAAATGGAATAGAAAGAGCTATATACTAAATTAGTAGAACATTATTATCTCAAGAGATCAATTATACTAGCATTGAAAAAAAATAAAAATTAGTGGTATTTGCATCTCAAAAACTAGGACATTATATGCTGGCACATACTATACAACTTGTAGCTAAGATTGATCCTTTCAAATATTTACTAAGGAAAGCTACTCTAACTGGTTGATTGGCTAAATGGATGATGGTTCTTTTTGATACTTCTATGCAACTTGACTTTCCTAATTCATCTATTATGTATATGACTTAGTGGACATGAAAGATGTTCTTTGATGGATGTCAAACATAGAATGGTGCTAGAACTAGCATTTTTTTTTGTCACACCTCATGGTTATACTCTGCCAAAGTCATATAAATTGGTATTACCTTGCACAAAAAACATAGCAGAATATGAGGCTTTGACAAATGTGATTAAAATAGCCATTGACTATAGAATCACTGAACTCCATATTTTTGGAGACTCTCAACTTATCATAAATCAAACTAATGATGACTATCAAAATAAAGATGAGAAATTGGATCCTTACAAGAAGATGATTGATGATCTCAAGAATTACTTCAATTTTTTCACGTTCTTGTAGATCCATAGAGATTAAAATAGAGCTACTGATGCTATCGCTAGTTTGTCTTCTATCTTAGAGTTAGAAGAATATGAGTCTAGATTTCAATTTTTGGTGGAAAAACTACATTACCCTACCTATGATTACCCTAAAAATAATCTTATATGCACTATAATTGGTCATGAATCCTCCTAATATGCTATAATTTACTCTTACCTGAGTGACCAAATAATTCTAGATAACTTAACTCATAATAAAAAATGACAACTAATTCATGATTATTTCTGCTATATCCTCATCTATGGTGACTTGTTTAGGAAGGGTCTAGATGGAACACTTCTTAGGTGTCTAGAGAAGGGTGAGTCTCAATGTGTGTTAGCTGAAGTCCATGATGGTTTATGTGGGTCTCACTATAATGGTCTTATGTTTTCTCAAAAAATACTTAGGACTGGTTAATTTCTATACTATCTAGACACATATTGTGCACTATGCTAAGTCTTGTAAAAAATAGAAAATACATGGGAATTTGATTCATGTTCCAGGAAGGGAACTTATTAACTCTATTATACATTGGTATTTTTAGTAGTGGGATTTTGATTTGGTAGGAAAAATACATCCTAATTCATCTAGTGGACATAAGTTTATCACTTCAACATAATATTTTACAAAATGGGTTTAAGTTGTCCCTCTCTCAATTGACACTCAGAAACAAGTGTCTTTGTTCATACTCAATCATATCATTTGACTCTATAGCATACCTTCCTCCATAGTTACTAATAATGGACGATAATTCAAGAACATAGACCTTAACCCATTATGAAAACAATTTAAGATTAAGCAACATTGGTGTTTAATATACTATCCTCAAGGCAATGGTGAAGCTGACAATTCTCATAAGAAATTGTTAAAAATATTACACATAACAATTAACAAGTCTGGCAAAGATTGGCACTTAACAATTAACCCTACACTATGGGCCTACATAACTAGTATTAGTACACTTACTAGAGCTACCCCTTTTGCAATTGAAATGGACCTTAAGATATTTTACCTCTTGAAGTTGAGATACCTTCAGTACGAATTTCATTGAAAGGCCTTATCATAGATGATGACTATAGAATTATGCGCATACAAGAACTTGAACTTCTAGATGAATGTAGAAGATTTTCATTTGATCACATGTGGGTATATCAAAAATGGATGTCATAAAGTTATAACCAAAAGGTTCATTATAGATAATTTCAAGTTGGAGACCTCATCTTGAGAGAGAATCCTGAAAATCAACTAAATAGAGCACAAAAAGGAAAATTTGAACCAAATTAGTTGGGTCCCTACATAGTTACTATTTCTTTTAGATTTGGTGCTTATTAAATTTCTACACCTAATGGAGATCATCTCCCTAAACCTCTCAACATTTTTCATCTGAAGAGATGCTATGCATGATGCTCTAAGAGATTTTGTACATATCTAAATGACCTAAAAAAATCATAAAAATTGATATATGATCCTGAAAAAATCCTAAAAGGAATAAAAAAGTCCTGAAAAAATAAAATGAAAATGATCATCTTATTGAAAACATGGAAAACAAGCACTTTTATGTATTTAAAAATTAAAAAATTCATTTTTTTAAAAAGGTGCTTTCATGAAAACCTGGAAACAGGTGTCATGCTAGAAAAAATTTAAAAATCTTCCAAATGGTGAAAACTTGGAAACATGTGCTACTTGTAACCTATTCTCTTATATCTATCAGCTTGTTGCTTTGTGCTCCAAACCCTTTTGACTTCCTTATCCAATCTCCTTGGTCTGGAATTGATCTTTTTCTAGGGATAGGGGGCATGAACTATATTCTCCTTTATTATGTGATGGTGTTTTCTTAGTAAATCACATCATTGTTTCTCAATACTTCCTTTGACATCGAGTGTTTCTCAACACTTATCAGATATTCTACCTTTAGTTAATGCTTTTCATATAGTCTATGATTGTGCCATATTTCTCACCTATAAGCATGATTACTAGCGAGTTAGTGATTATATTTCTCTTTTTTATACTGCGCTTAAATTAAAATGATAGAGTTGTGCTTAATTATATTTTCTTTGCATGTTGTCTATTATTGAATATTTTCATTGATTTTCCCTCCTTGGTTTCTCCATGATGTTAAAACTAGAGGACTAGGGGCATGGGGCATATTTTATTTGAAATATGTGTGTGGTGTGACTCTAATGATCTTAAGTTGCCTAATAAACTGGGTGTCTGTGAAAAGATCCTCCATCATGATTTGAAATCCACACATACCTTGACCTTCTTTATGCAGACACTTCTGTGAGGTTGGAATCATCTCCTTAATTGTTACATTGTGTTTTCTTATGCAACAACTATTCAGGTCATCCTAGACTCTTATGTTGTGATGCTTATGGTTATTTGCAATATTAATTTGGAAAGCATGTTCAGGTCATCTTGCCTTAGTTCTTACATATGTTTCCTATATTATATCCAATATAGATCATATTGATATCTACATAGTTGTGCTTGTACTAGTGATAGTTGTATGATGTTGTGATGTCGCTTAATAAGGCTCTATGATAAAAACAAGGACCTATTTATTGACGCTTGCAAGTTTCACTTTGCATCTTCATAGTAGTTTTCATTTTTAGGGTTTGTTCTATTTTGCATATGAGTTAGGAGAGGGTCTCCTTCATCATTATTAGACATTTTTGGTCATCCTTTCTCAGCATTCCCCATTCATTTTTGGGATAGAAACTAAAATTCCAATGTTTATTTTGTTTCTCTTTTGAGCCTTATCTGTTCATCCTTTGAGGAAAAAATTGATCATATTTTCTTTATAAATGCTTTATTTGACCTAATGCTAATACTATACCTTTCTAGTTAACCTTATTTAAACTAGGGTAAAATTTTCATCACTTGGTGTTCAAACTTGATCTTATGTGCTGATCAATCATCTTAAATCTTATCTTATCCCGATTTGATCAAATCTATCTCATTTTTGCATCTTCTCTACCACATTTCCCATTCAATCCCAAGTGGGTAGGAACAACCTATCTTTCAAAGATGAAAATTGTTTCTTCTATCTTATTATCTTGTCTTTCAATCTTTGTTTCACTATTCAATTTTTGTTCAGCTCTACATTGGAATTTTTCTATCTTTTCTAGCTCTCGCTCAATCAATTTTGGGATTAGTTACTTTTTTGTGGTTCATTCGATCAAGTTGAAAGTCAAACATTTATTAGGTATCTTGCCATCTTTTCTAGTTCTTATTCAATCAAGTTCAGGATTAGTTATATCTTCATGCTTCGTTTGATAAAGTTTAGAGTCATATCTCTATTAGTTATCTTGACATCATCATTCTTTGAATCCATGTGTTCCCAGATCACACACACATTAGTCAAACAGGGGCAAATGTAATCACTAAAAAATGGTCTAGTAAACTTTGAGCCTCACTCTAATATTCAACATTAAAATTTAAATAATAGACTAAATCTTGTGCTTAATTAATTTTTTATATTTTTTTAATCTCTTATTTCTTGATCAAATCACCATTTTATCATTAATTTGATTATATCCTAAAGTTTGACCACTTTATCATAAGTTTTATTTAATTATGAGAACACGATCCCTTTTAATTAAATAAAAATACCTCTTTTAATCAAATAATAGAAACCACTTTGTTAAAAATAAAAATTAAATTGCACTTTCCAATAAGATCAAATCTTTTGATTTTTGAAAATGGCTTTTAACTCTTTATCTCAACCACTTATTATTTTCCCTCTTAATCATGTCCATTAATTTTTCTTCTTGAGAATCTTGAGCACATGGATCAACCAAGATTTAATCTCCACCATTGCTCATTATTTTTTGCCTCTTAATCTTTACTGTTCATTCATTTCTAGATCCTCTAAAAGGAGACTCTCTCCTCATTCTTGAGATCCCATCCATATAGCATTCTTAGCTTCTTGAGATATTGATATTTTTTTGTAAGTTCTTGGAGTCTTGGCATCGTAGCATCTTTGAGTCTTGGCATCTTGCAATCTTAGAATATTGGCATCTTAGAATCTTGGAATATTGGCATCTTGAAAATCTTGGCATCTTGGAGTCATGTCATTCTTTGATCTTTCATATTGAAGCATTGCATCATCATTGTCCTTTTCTTTCTTGGATCTAGCTTAATCCATCTAGTTTAGATCTACTTTCTTTTCATTCTTGTATAACATTTTAGATTGGATCTTGCATCTCATCTTAGATCTACTTTTCTTGTACTCTTGCATATCATTTTAGCTTAGATCTTGTATTCTATCCTAGAGTATATGCAGGATCACAGTATGCCAAGAAGTGGTGATGTGGAAAAGAAGTCCTGATTGATAGACTCTTTGAAAAACAACTATAACTTTCAAACAATATAACATTTTTGAAATATGAAATATTCATCACATTCTTTGCTTCACCTAATACAATAATAATAAACAATTTTTTCAATTTGATGAAGTTTAGACTAAGTTAAGGTGGTCAAACACGAGACGTTTTATATTCAGGAAAATTTATAGCAGAAAAATCATAATTAATTATTTACTTGGAATATAAATACAAAAAAATATACATCACATCTAGACATGCATTTACTACTTTTATGTAGAATCTTATAAAAAATATTATTATTTGATTTTGTTTAATGTGGTCAGAGATACACCTACTTGTTATCTTTCTAGTCCTAATTGATAGACTTATTGAAAAATAGCTATAACTTTCAAACTGTATAACAGTTTTTAAATCCAAAATATGTGTCACATTCTATGATTTTCCTACTACAAGAAAAAATAAATTCAATTTGATAAAGTTTAGACTAAGTTAACGTGCTCAAACATGAGAGTTTTTTTATTCTCAAAAAAGTTGTAGAAGAAAAATCATAATTAATTATTTACTTGGAAATAAATTACAAAAAAATATGTGTTACATCAAAACAAGAGTCTACTACTTATATCTAGAATCTTATAAAAAAAATTATCATTTGATTATGTTTAAGGTGGTCAGACATACACCTACTTCTTATTTTTTCCTGAAATTTTCATACTACTACATTGAAATTTTAAATTGTCAACATATATAATAATTATTTTTCAAAAAAAGCCTAGTATGTTAGAAACTAAATTCAATTTTCTACAGATTCTCTTCTTACATTTGTTTGCTATAATATTTATAACTTGTTCAATTTTTTATGTCAACTTAACTAAACCCGATTTTATGAATTTTCATTTCCACTGAAAGGCCTAGTTTGGCATACCATGATCCTGCACATACCCCCTAGATCTACTTTGCATTATCATTTTGAATCTTTCATTCTATGGTGCACCTTTCAATGGTCTTTCTTTAAGGTTCATTTGAGAGGGCCACCATTCATAATATATACATGGTTCTTGCATGTCATGGATAGGAAGCTATAAGCTTCTTCTTGAGATCTCCTTCTTCATGGATTCTGTCAAGTGTAATGGTTTATAGAAGTTACCTCACTTTTTGGTACACAATGTTTACTACATTCATCACTGGGAAATTAACTGATGCTCAGTTCATCTTAATGCTCGATGAATACAATTCTTGGTACTCGGTGATCACTGTGCTTGGTTAGAGTGCTCGGTCAAGTTGTGTTTAGTTAACTTTAGTATCTTCCTTGTGTCTTGCTCGGTGTATAGGCTTTGTGTATTGACCGAATGTTATGTCTTGTCTCATTTACCAACTCTATGACTGAATGATACTAATGACAACCGTTAATGCTCAATAGGAGTAACAATAAGTATGTTTTTTATGAAAAATTTTCTCTCTAACTTTCCACCTATATCATTTATACATTTTTTTGATAATGTATAAGTTATCACTTTTAAATATTAAAAAACCAAAATACATTACCCCTATCCACTTAGTCTTTAGCTTTGTAGCTATATCATTTGCACATCTTTTAATTTTTTATATCGATTATCTCTTTTCTATATTCACAAACCCAAATACATTATTCTTATATGCTTAGTTATTAATTCTATGAAAATAATTTTTCATATCCATGGTAATTCCCATCTTTAAATGGAATATGTACAAATATTGTCATTCTCTATGTAATAAATTCTCTAGGTTAATTCATCTAAATAGGAAGATGATATATATTGGACATATTTCTTTAATATTTGAGAAAACTTAGTTACTTGCATACAAGATCTATATAACAATTGAGCATGCATTATTGGAAATAGATGATCTTTTAGACCCTAAGAAAATCCACTTATCTCAAACCCAAGTGAAATATTTAAATAAATTTGAAAAATTCTTTGAGGTTTCAATATATCACGTAAAATAACCTAAAGGGTTCATAAACACATTATAACCTTGCAATACTAAGCCTTGGATTTATCAATATTCTATTGGGATATGAAGCCCAACAGTCACACTGACTGTTCAATTCTCATGGCTCTTCGCTTGAAGGCTATTGTGAATGTATAAATGACTGTATGCAGTCATGTATTGTATTGGATTGTATCTTATTGTACACTGACTAATATAACTGATTCCCTGCTTTGAGTGTGGATGTAGGCATATTGCCGAACCATGATAAATATTGTGTCACTTGTATTTGTCTTCTTTGTTGTGTTTAATTCTGTTTCTCTGCATTTTTAATATTTACAATTGGTATCAGAGCTATGGTGAAATGTTGAGCGGAGATGGAGGAAGAAGAGGGCAAAATTCAAAATTTCTATGGTAGTTTTAAATGGAATGTAAAACTATGCTTCAAGCGTCCTGTACACTGGTGGGATGGCTGGAAGAAAGAGGGGAATTCAATAGATGAGGAGATTTCAGTTGTAGAAGAGAATTCCGCTAAAGAGAAGGATGCTGAGATTTTTATCTACTCCTCTCTTGAGATAGCTCTAGCATCGATTGGCCAAATTGTTAATGGCCGAAAAATTATTGGTGTTGGTGTGGTGAAGGTTGAGCCTTGTCAGGCTAAAGAAGAAAAGGGTTTGTCGTGTTCGCTATTTGAAGAAGAGACTAGTTTGTTTTCCCTCCAAGATGAGGAGGATGCCTCCTGGGATGAGGAGGATGTAGTCCTGAATCTAGCGAATGAGGATGACCCTAAAGAAGATGCTGGAAGTTTTGGGCTGAAAAATGCTGACAAAGAAGCCATTATTGAAGAGGGAGAAGACTTTTGCACAAACAAATTCATAGAAGAATATGAACCTATGGACTTGGATGAAGAAGTGCATGATAAAAGAAAGTTTTCTAGATTGAAGTGGAAACAGCGCTTGATGGGAGTAGAGGACACTGAACATCGGTCCAAATGATTTAAGGCCAGAGACATCGTTCACCAACCTGATTGGATGGATGTGGTTTTTCCTACAGTTCATGGTCATACCAACACCATGGTAGCAGAAACATCTGTTGCAGAGGAGGTTTCAGAAATGAAAATTTTTCCTGAGACTGAGATCCCCCCTGAGACTGAGACACCCGCGGTGGCCATGGAAACTGAGGAGCCAAAGCCTATGGTGGAGGTCGGAGAAGTCAAGATGACCGAGGCAGGGGAAGAAGTAAAGCCAGCGGAGGCAGGGGAGGAGGTAAAGCCTATTCCTCCGGCAGAAGTTGTGCCTGCCGAGCTGGGCGCCATTCTTCATACTGGGCAAAGGGAGATGTCGCTGAAGACTGAGGAAGCTATAATGACGTTGGAAGAAAAAATGGTTGAAGAGACCAAGCGTCACGGGGGAGTTTGGAGTTTCACTCCTAACGTCCTATATTCTCCATTTATTTTTGCAGAAAAACACAGTTTGATTTGGGTTGGAAATCATGTGTTTAAGGCAGTTTCTGGTGAAGATATTGTGCTTGGAGACTGGGCACTCATGTGTTCTGTAGAAAGTGTTGCAGGGCACCTACTGCTTGTTGGAACAGATTACATGGTTCCAATGGCCACTACCGAGCGCTACTTGGTGCAGAGAGATAACTATGGTGGTGGCAAATATCGATACAATGTTGGTGCTGGCAGATTGGTTGGCCCTTTAGTTCTGCAGATAAGCAAAGAGCGGATGCAGGAAGATGATGCTACACTGACATCTGATGGTGAGAGCATAGTGCACGGGCCTTTCTCCGGGCTCTTCTCACTGACAGACATTTGTTATATTACCGGTGCAAGAAAGAAAGTTGTAGAGAACTCACCATTTCTAGAAATGCTGAAGCTGAAAGGTCATGAAGCTTTGCTCGTGGTGAATGCCATCAATGAGTATGCAGTGGGGCAACTGAAGGAATATGATAGAAAGAAATTGGTCTCTGACACAAAGGAAGGGATGATGTTAGAGGACAAAGAAATATATTTTGGAATTGCAGAAAGTGGCAATTGTCATCATGGACTGATGGGCAAATTAGTGTCTGGTAAAGACCGAGGAGATGATATTTTTGACTCTGATCTGACTTGGAGAAGGTTAATTCGGAGTGTGCTGGAGCAAAATCTGGCAAAGTTGAGATCTTCTCAAGGTCTCGTTCTTCTCTGAGAATCGAAAAACGAAGCAGGGGATGCCATTGCATGGCTGTGCCGGTTGGACTTCACGGGGGAGATTGTTGGGATATGAAGCCCAATAGTCACACTGACTGTTCAGTTCTCATGGCTCTTCGCTTGAAGGCTATTGTGAATGTATAAATGACTGTATGCAGTCATGTATTGTATTGGATTATATCTTATTGTACACTGACTAATATAACTGATTCCCTGCTTTGAGTGTGGACGTAGGCATATTGCCGAACCATGATAAATATTGTGTCACTTGTATTTGTCTTCTTTGTTGTGTTTAATTCCATTTCTCTACATTTTTAATATTTACATATTCCACCATAAGTATCTTATGTGATATATGTAAACTATAATGTGTGTATAAGAGGGTTGTAAGTCCTATGTGATTTTCACTTAATAAATGTAGATTATTTTAGTTGCAAAATTGGGCATTGGATAGAATATAGGTTCATAAACACAACCTCTTAATATTAAGCCAAGGATTTATCAAACTTCAACCATAAGTTTCCTATGTGATGCATCTAAATTGTAATGTGTGTATAACAGGGCTGTGAGTCAGATATAATTTTCTTTTATTCCCTATAGATTATTTTTGTTCCAAACTTGGATATAGGATAGAATATATATAGTCATGCAAATGTTTTAGGGTCAACTAGAATTTCTTGATTATTTGTTATGCTTATATGGACAATTTTAAGATTTTGTGATATTAGATAATATAAAAACAAAATTATTCAACATGATTGGTACAACAATAAAAAAGAGATATTATATAGATATATAAATTATATAATGTACACCAAAAAATTAGTTAAAAAAAGAAAAGAAAAAAAGTTTAATATATATAAGTCATGGTACTATAAATATGGGAAAATGGTTTGTAATCATGTAATAATCCACTATCACATAATTAAAGCTAACACTTCTAATGAATTGAACTATTAGATGCCTTCTAAATATAATAATCCCTTTGTGTGTTGAACCCTTGGTTGGTATTTTAAATGCCATACACAAGCCTAAAGAAAGAGAATCTTATAGGGATTGGTTGCAATGTGCTATATCTTAGTTTTCTATTTTTCTATGCTCCTTTACTAAGAGACTTTCATGGGAGTATAATGTCAAGAAAATTATCTTCAAGGAATACTAGAGCTAAATAGGAAAATTGTGAAGTTCTCTATCCTAATGTTATGTATATTCAATCCTCGATAACACCTATTGAAATGCAAGTTTTTTTGTGTGATAACTATAGGGATCAAGGAGCTGGGATACATGCTATAATACATTAAAGTTTAACATAGGTGACAAAGGTTCCAAGTTCTTCTTTAATTATTTAAATTTTATTAAAATTAAGTAGTTCATTGGACCTGCTCATGATGAGGATGGAAAATTCTATTATAAGCATAAGAAGGATTACATTGGAATTTTTATGACAAGGATGGGAAAATTATTAAAAATTTCAAAGAGATCAAAAATATTTTTTATGTATTCTATAAAAAATTCATAAAAAATTCTTTATAGAAGACCTCCATTAGCAAGGTGTTCACTTAATATTAAAAGACTACATAGAAGAAATCATTCCAAGAAAGGTGGATTAGGAATAAAATCATTTTGTTGGTCGAGACATTCATATTCAAGATGGATTTTTATAATCAAGATGTTGTAATAGTTTGGTTTTGGTCCAAAAATACACAAGGATGTTCAAATTCTCTATAATGATGCGAGTACACAATTATTTCCGTTGATAATGCTTTCTTTGATCCATTTTCACATTAATTCTCTATTAGAAAAAGGCTTATGTTTATCTCAATCTCTTTATGTCGATGCAATTGATGCTCTTAGTAATCTTTTGAAGAATATAAGAAAACAAAGGTATAATTAAAGGTATTTGTATCTCTAACAATGTAGTTGTTCTTAATTCACACTTTGTTGATGATAGTTTTCTCCTTATTCAAAATACTAAATTGGAAATTAGACATGCCTTGGAGGGCTTGGATCTATGTTGCTATGTTTGTGGCTCTAAATTAGATCTTTATAAAACCAAATTTTTAATGATACAACTGAATCTAGTTCTAGAATGGATTTCAATAGAGTTGAAATAAATTTTACATGGGTAAATTACTCAATACCTTTGTGTCCCCTTTGGATTTAGGATTTCTCTTGGTGACATGTAAAATTAATTTACCACAAAATTTAACAGAAAAACCTTCAATTGGGGTAATAAGTATTATTCACTAGCTAGAAAAATTCAAGTACAATAAACAAAAATTAGCTTCTCAAGTCTATTACTATTATTGTTGGACGCCTTCTAAAAAAGGCTATGAATATCTCATTAAGCTTATTTTCCAATTCCTATCCACTAACGAGGATGGACAATTTGGCCTTTAGAGCTTCCTCTTTGCTACATTGTATCGAGATCAGCAAACACAAGGAATTTGTTTGGCTACAAAGTGCATAATAAGAGTTGTGTTAGGGTACATGATCAATGAAAAATAATTGTGCATCACCAAATAGGTCTTTCTGATATGAATAATAAGTGGTAGGTTGAGGTATGAGTAGATAAAATTTATTTGCACCTTTTTCTATGTTAAAGCCTATTTCCCATTGTAATCTATTTAGCAAGCTTGGAAACAATTTTTTTATTTTCTAAATTGGAGAAATTATTCATTATAACATGGATCTAGTTTAGCTAACTCCTTGATTTGGCGGAATGTGCATGTCCAATACCATGGGAAACTACTTGTTGCCTCCTTTTCGAAGAAAACTTACCATATATTTAAGAAAGGAATAAGACAGCTTGGTGTTATTTTGGATTTTACTACCCTTGATTGGATCAAATGGAATAGTACAAAAGTTTCTTTTACCATAAATAATAAAATTAAGGTGTTCTTGGTTTTTATTAAATCTTTGGTTCTAATGGAGCTTCTTATGAGAATTTGTATGCCCTTTCAATGCAATTTTTTCCAGGATTAGTTGTTGATTGACAAGTACCCATTTTGTTATTTTCCATTGAAAAAGATCTTTCTTAAAAAAATACCAGCTATGAAATGAAACCTAGAATTAATGATAAATGGAATTGTAGATTGAAAGAAAAGAAATGAAGGAGCCTTAGTGCTTAAATAAGTAGGTCTAAAGTAGATAAAGTAGAGACAAATACCCAAATTTTATCTTGGAAAATATTGTTGTATACACTTAAAAATGGCTTCATTAATTAATTAAATATTTATTATTTAATTAATATTGACTTGATTAATTAATTAAATATTTATTATTTAATTAATATTTATTCCTCTATTTATTAAATAAATTATTCAGTTTATTTAGTAAATTCACTATAGTTTATTCCTCTATCCTAAGTCTTCTAATTAGTCTTATTAAAGTGATTTAATTAAATATACAATCACCTAAATATGACTAAGTCCCCTAGTCCACCTCATCTACCTAGTCACTCGACACATCACTTTGGCTAAAATAAATAATTATTATTAATTATTTATTCATATTTATCCTCACCCACACATGTCCTATTCTTAAGGGCTATGTGGCCTCGTAAGACTTAGTCTCATGACCACATGTCCTCTCAACAACCAAGTCAAGAGATAATCCCTATTCCTAAGGGACCTCTTAAGCCACCTCTAAGGGTGAAAGGTGAGTCATGGGACATTTGTACAAAGAGTCCTCATGAAGAAGAGGTCTTTTCTTCTTTCTCTCTTTGGTCTTCATGAGACACTTGACATGTGTCTTCCCCTTCCACCTTGTTCTCCTCCATGTCAATGTGAGAGGAACATCTTCCCTATTCTTCCTCTCACATTCCAACTACATCCCCTTTCTCTCAACTCCTTAAACAATGTCAATCATAGCCTTAGGATCTTCCACCTTTCATTCTCAACTGTAGGATTGTGCCACCTAGGCCTAGGTCTTCCAAAACTCTATAAACGGTGCCTCATTTCCCCTTTGTGAGAGAATAGAAGCAATAGAGAATAAGCATTCAAGCATCCAAGAAAACAAGCATTCAAGCATCCATTAGATTTGCATAAGCTATTGTGCACTCATTTCATTCAATCTCCACACTTTGGTGACATCTTGGGCAAGGAGCTTCAAACTAGAAATCTGAGAGCTCAACACATCCAAGAAATCAAGACTAGGAGGACAATGGAGACAAGCTACATTGGTAGGTGAAGGTAATCTAATTAGTTTCATCATTTTATAGTTACATTGCATTCTTCATTGTGTTGCATTAGATTGGTTTATTGGATTTCAAATAGTTAATTTATCATCTCTAGCAAGTAGACATCTAATTTGCATACATTTTTGGCACCCAGCGTGTGGCAACCCACAAAATTTCACTTTCAATTTTTTGTTTTTCCGTGTGCATATTTTTCTACAGGTTCTTTCTACGTATTCATCCCTGATTCCTACACATCCATTCATTTCAGCTGCACATCCATTTTCTGAAGCACAATTGCATTTTTTTAAATCTTTTTTTTTTTTTTTTTTTTTTTTTTTTTTTTTTTTTTTTTTTTTTTTTCTGATAAATTATTGCTCATTTATTCAACAGAGCTACGCATCTATTCACTCCTGTGGCACATCCATACTTTCTACACATCTATACGATCTACCTATGCATTTAGATCATTTTGTGGCGCATCCATCATTTCTGGGCATCCATTTAGATTTTTTGTGCATTTGTCTACTGTTTCTATGCATTTGTTTCATTTTGTAGTTTACATTCAGTTTTTCAAAACTTATTTAGTCTTTTCTAAAATTTAACAAGTGTCTTTTCATTCTGGTAGTTTTTAGGTTGTTTTTTAGGATGTAATCTTTGAAGACCCCATTGCTAAAACATTTTTTCTAACAGTTTGATTGCAGATTGCCAGGGGGTTTGCAAAATAAACTATAATCTTGTTTGGGTTTAAAAAAGACACATTTTTTCTTTGTGTGTCTTCTTTAGCATAGATTCAAGTGTTTGTTGTGTCTTTCTTAAAAGCTTTCTGTAATCCTAAAATTATAACAACATATCCTCTCCCCTCACCATTCATGGACCTTGGGTGTAAGAGAAACTTTTAAAATTTTTAGAGGGTGGTCTTTGGTGGGAAAAGAGGTACTCACCCAAAGGAACAACCCAACTGGTAACAGGCTAAAGCCCAGGCCTTCCAAACCGGTATATAAAAAATGCTAGTGTGATTAATCTCACATTAGATAGGTGTGAATTCATTGTGGCAACCAAAATCTCCACCAGTACCCTAGTGGTAAGCTAAAGCTATTCTTAGTAGAGGTGAAAGCCTTGCTTTGAAAGGATTGGGAGAGCCCCCTTAATTCGGAAAATGACTTGATCACAACCACCTGAACAGATGTCCTCATTAAAAACTTTTGTATAGTGGCCAAAAACCTTCTATCTGCTGGCTCAAGGAGTCACCCAAGCTCATGAAGACACCCCACATTACTCACAGTTCATAGTAGAGATAGTAATTCTTTGGGAAGTAATGACCCATTGAATTCAGAACTTGGTGTGCCTGAGAAGTGAGTGCACTGTATGGAGGAGCATGTGCCTCCAAGTTCCTAGGCTATCCACTATGAATTTGCATGGCTAGATTTTATTATAGTAGTGGGGATTCGACAGATATTGTCCTTGCCAACCATAGGATTGTAAGCATGTTTGTACATTCATATTAGAATAGTTAAATTAAAATCATTTATGTCTTACATGTGTGTGTCTATGCATTTTTACTTTTTCCAAAGAAATAAAAAACACAAAAATAAATAAAAAATTTCCACATTAAAGATGAAAAACATACAGAATACAAAAAGCTGCACATTTATCCTTATTTTCTGCGCATTGATCAAAAATTGTTGTGCATTTATCACACTATTCTGCACATTTGAATATGTCAGTCTGCATTTGTCAAACTTGCTATGCATTTGTTTCTAATTTCTGCGCATATATCAAACTATCCTGCGCATTCGTTGCTACGCATTTACAATGGAGAGCAATTTCATAGATATTGAGAATTTCAAAATCATCTTTTTAGATACCCATTTGCATCATTAGTAAGATTCTGGACAAAAATTTGATTTAGACAAGAATCTAATCTTTAGTCTGACCATTTCTATCAGTTTTCATTATCTTTTTCTCATCAAATCTTTTCTTCCAAATCTATCAATTTCTGAATTTATTGTTGAAACATCATCTTATCTACCATATTTTCATCTTTGTAAGTTTTATCATATTAGGATTTATCATCCTTAATCAAACTTGCTTAGGTTATTGTCTCTTGGTTTTTCTTTGTCTTATCATAGGGAAATCCATTATTCCTATTGGCTTATATTTTATCAAGTTGTTTCATCAATTCTCAAAACTATTTCAAATCACCTTTCTATCAAATCATTTTTCCATATCTTTTCATCAAAAATCTTTCATCTCACAACCACCTTTTACACATTTATGGTTCAAACTTGATCTTAGAAACTTAAACAATCCATTGATCCAGAATCCCTAGGCAAGATGGATAGAATACCAACAATGAAGAGAACGCTTGGTCAAAAGAAACTCCAAAGAAGACTTATTCTTTACTGCAGATGAAAAACCTACTGATGAAGAACTTAGGGATGCTACCCAAGATCCTAAATTTTTTCAAGTCATGGAGAGAATTGTTGGCCTTGATAAAGAAATGTATTTTCTGATGTTATCTCAACAAGGAGTTAAATTACCAACTGATTTTGATGTGTCCCATCTTAGAGAACCGTTTAATACCAATAATCAGGAAAATCCTAAGAATCCTCAAGATGCACATTCTCAAGGAGCAAAGGAAACCAACCAACAATCAAATGTTTTCCAAAACAATCAACAATATAATGCTTCCCATGATTCTCATCACCAAAATGCTTCCCAAAATACTCAAGGGAATGCTAACTCTATGGATCTAGTCCTACAACAAATCCAGATGCTTCAATAGAAAATCCATGACATCCAAACTAGATCATCAATCAAGAAATACTCTTTGGATGATATATGCCCTTATCCTTTTGATAAGAATTTAGCAATGATTCCATTCCCTCCTCATTTTAAGGTACCAAAATTTGATAAATACAAAGGGAATTCAGATCGACAAGACCATATTCATGAATTTTGTGCTGCTTGTATTGAAGTCGCCCACAATGATACATATCTTATGCGACTATTTCCACGTAATTTAGGAGGACAAGCTATCAAATGGTTCTCCAAACTACCCCCAGGCATTAAATCTTTCAATGAACTTCTTGACAAATTTGTGACTCATTACTCATATAATATCAAACATGAGGTCACTATGCTTGATCTTTGCAATGCACATCAAAAGAATGGAGAACCCTTCCTTACTTTTTTGCAAAGATGGCATCAATTGTTTGCCAAATATCGACGATCAATTCCTGAACAAGAAAAGATGGATATCTTTGTGCATAATCTTACACCAGAAATGAGCTATAGGTTACAATTGGAATGTCCTCCGAATTTTAACAAGCTCATAGAAAATGGTATAAAAATTGAGGAAGCCATGGTCAAAAAAGGTGAGATCAAACTTTATTCCAAAGATAATGTTGGTCCTTCAAATTCCAATTCCAATAATTACAAAAATGAAAAGCCCAAATTTTGGAATAAGAACAAAAATGTTGTCAATGATGGGATTGTGGATAATCGCAATGTTAAACCAACATAACCTCTTTTGAATCTCACTAGCAAGGCTAACATTACTCAAGCTACTTATAGCAATAAGTCTGCCAATCAAAATACCAACAAGAATTCATCAAATCCAAGATTTCCTTTCATGTCACCTCAAAGAAATGTTACTCCTTTGGGGGAATCTTTGGAATTTTCATTACGGAAGTTAATTACCAAGAAACTCATTCAGCTTCCTCAAACTAGAGATTTTGAACCTAGGGTGAAACCTTCATGGTGGAATGATAATGATTATTGTGAATTCCATAGAGGAAAGGGCCACAAAATGAATGATTGTCAATGACTCAAAAATGTGATTCAGGACTTAATCAACAATGATGAAATTAGTGTAGATGGACATACCTCGAATGAGTCACATATGGCTTTTAAAGATCCACTTCTTGAGCATGAAAAAGGAAGCTCTTCCAATGCTAAAGGTGATAACCAAGCCAATTATACTACTACAAACTATAAATATGCTGGTAACATCTCTGAGTGTCATCCTTCTGAATATTATGCCAATGTGATCATTATAAAAGATAAATTAGAGATTCAACCCATTAATGTTACTACTCAAGCTTAGTCCAAGGTTACTCTTCAAGGTGTCACATTGAAATCAAACAATTCTCAGAATAAACGTGCTTATGTTCCAAAGTCTATGCCTAATGTTTCCAACCAATACAATCTTTTGGAACAATTAAGGAAAATGCCAGCCCAGATAGCTATCTTAGAGCTTTTACGTTTGTCACCAACTCATAAAGAAATCCTAGAGAAAGCTCTCTTAGAAACACAGGTCCCCACAACTCTAGATCATGATCAATTCCAATCTATGGTGGGACACTTAACAACTCTACATTATCTAACCTTCACTGAGCATGATGATTTAGCTATCAACCAACCCCATAATGTACCACTCCACATAGAGGTTCTTGTACAAAGCCATAAAATTAAAAGAGTCTTGATAGATGGAGGATCTGGCTTGAATATATGTGCTTTGAAACTAGTCCTTGCATTGGGATTTTCTAAGAATGTTGGAGATCCAAAGAAAAAAATCACCATCAAAGCTTATGATGAACAAGAGAGGTCATCTAAGGGATCTGTTGTTTTACCTATCAGAGTTGGTCCTATAATTAAAGATGCAATTTTCCAAGTTCTTGATATGGATCTTTCTTATAATATCCTTTTGGGGAGACCTTGGATTCATTCTATGCAAGCTGTACCTTCAACTTATCACCAATGTCTGAAATTTCCCCATGAAGGACAAGAAATAACTATCAAAGGTGATCCTAATCCATTTCTGTACTGCAACACTATGAAGATAGTTGATGGTTCTTGGGCTCCTCATAACCGTGTTGGTTCTTCTGCAACTACATCAGATGATCCTAGTAATATAGCCTCAACTTCTAAGACAGAAGGGATCAAAATAGATATTAAAGAACAAGGCATGGGAGAGTATTCTATAGGTCAATCTTTTTGTCTCATTGAATTACCTTTATCTCCTTGTTCATATGGGAGATCTTTAATCACTAGACAACAAATGGAACCCCCTCCTACACTTGGTTATGACAGATTTATAAGTTGGGGCACCATATCACAAGAGGCAGTAGAATGAAATGCCAACCATTTGCTCAAGCCATAGAAAATTGAAGAAGATGATAAACATGAGAATAATGTCTATGGAAAAGGGTATGCCTTGTTACATAAGATGGGATACCAAGGTAGTGGACCTATAGGATTACAAAGAACAAGTGTCATCCAACCAATATTGCAAAATCCCAATTATCAGAGAGACACTACAGGCTTAGGCTATAAAAAGGTAGAATCAAAAGACTCAAAAGGTAAAACTAAGCTAACACCTTTCCATGAAGTATCAAAGGCTCTGGCATTGCAATTCAGGAAAGATGGTAAGTATGTAGATCCTGAAAAACAAAGAATCACAATGGAAATGATAGATTGACATGGGGATCATGCAGATGATGATGATTCTAATGACTATGAATGGGATATCTTATCTAATGGAACTATTGATAAAGGAATTGATGTTGTCGAATGTTATAATACTAATTATCATGAGGGGACAAGCTCAATGATTGATACACTAGGGTTAGTTCCACATAATATAGCTTTTGGCGATAGTGAGGAAAGTGAACTTTATCTTGCAACATATGATTCCATCAATACTCTTTCTACCTTTGAGCCAAATCCAAACGATCTCATGCCACTTGTACGTCTTGACCTTATTGATTGGGATTCTCCAGATTATCCTGAGCTTGACATTTTCCATAACGATGATGCTATTATTGATTATCTGGGAGTATGGGATCATCTACCACTAGGAGATCACAAGTTAGGATTCCCCATCGAGCTTAATGACATGGCCTATTTTGGTGAGGGTGCCAATCCTTTCAGTCACAAAAATATCAAAATAATAAATAGATCTAATGGTGAAAACCACAATATGGCAGTATTAGATCCTAAAAAAGTAAAAAGAAATGATGCATCTAATGGTGAAAACCTCTTTGAGGCACCTGACGATGGAAGGATTGACACTCTTCCTGATTATCTGTATCAAGAGAAATATGCCATTATTATTGAACCAACAATACCTCTTAACATTAGAACAGAGGAGTCTCTACGTATCCTCAAAGTAGTAGCATCCTTGACAGCAATGGAGAAAGAAGTTTTTGCAAAAATTTTCAAAGAGAGACAAGTCAACTTTGCTTGGCCCTATGCTGATATGCCTGGGCTTGATCCTAATCTCATTATGCATCATTTATCTATCAGACCAGGGGTAAAGCCAATTAAACAGAAGCTCTGCAAGATGCATCCACACATAGCACTCATGGTTACATCAGAATTGAAAAAGCTTTTAGATGTTGGATTCATTTGTGTTGTTGATTATGCTGAGTGGATTTCAAATATCGTACCTGTCTCAAAACTAGATAAGTCTATCCAGATCTATATTGATTTCTAAGATCTTAACAAGGCTTGTCCCAAAGATGACTTCCCTCTACCTAATATTGACATTGTTGTTGATCTAATAGCTAGGCATGAAATGTTATCACCAATGGATGGTTTTTCTAGCTATAACTAGATCAAAATTGCACCAGAAGACCAGGAAAAAACTACTTATACTTGTCCATGGGGTACATATTGCTGGAATGTGATGCCATTTGGCCTTAAAAATGATGGAGCGACTTACCAAAGAGCCATGACCACAATCTTTCATGATATGATGCATACCATTATGGAAGATTATGTTGATGATATATTAGCAAAATCAAAAGATAGAGATGGTCATCTAAAGGTGTTGAATAGAATCTTTATCAGGCTAGAAAAGTATCAAATTTGACTCAATCCAAAGAAATGTGCATTTGGAGTTACATCTGGTAAACTATTGGGGTATATTGTCTCAGCTAAAGGAATCGAGGTAGATCCAGAAAAAGTCAAAGAAATAATGGAGATGGCTTCCCCCACTAATATCAGTTAGTTAAGATATTTTTCAAGGACGTCTTCAATCTATCTGAAGATTTGTTTCTCAACTAGCAAATCGAAGTCATCCCTTTCAACACTTGCTTCATAAAAGTATCTTATTTCAATGTGATGATAAATGTGAAGAGGCTTTCAATAAAATTAAACAATATCTAGTGAATCCTCCAACATTAATGTCCCCAATTCTAGGCAAGCCACTCTTGCTTTATATTTCACTGACAGAAGTTTCTCTTGGTGCTCTTCTTGCTCAATAGGATCATGATGGAAAAGAGAAAGCCATCAATTATATCAGTCACACCTTGGTGGGGTATGAGATAACTTATTCTCCTATTGAAAGATCTTATCTCACAATTGTCTTTGCTTCACAAAAATGGCAACAATATATGTTCTCTCATTCTATCAAGCTGGTGGCAAAGATTGATCCTTTGAAGTAGCTTCTAAGAAAGACAACATTAACAGGGAGGCTAACTAAATGGGTCATGTTGCTTAGTGAATTTGAGATTGAGTACATCAACAGAAAGGCAATTAAAGGAAAATTTATTTCAGATCAGTTGGTTGATTCACCTTTGAAAGATGATCAACCAATATCTACAGAATTTCTAGATGCTCATATCCTGACATTGTCTACTCAAGCTAGGAAGCTTTATTTTGAAGGATCTTATACTTAATAGGGTTCTAGTGCTGGCATCTTATTTATTATACCACAAGGTTATAAAATTCCAAAATCTTATAAGCTACTATTTCCTTGTACTAATAATGTAGCTAAATATGAGGCTTAGTTGATTGGTATCAAGATGGCATTGTAGTGGAGAGTCAATGAATTAAATGTTTATGGATATTCTCTATTAATCATCAATCAATTTACTAATGAATATCAAACAAAGGATGATAAGCTATTACCATACAAGCGTATGGTAGTTGATTTTAAAAATTACTTTAAGGTTATCACTTTTGAACAGATTCCAAGGAATGACAACAAAGCTGCAGATGGTATGGTGACAATTGTTTTTCTATTTGATAGAGATGATACTAAGACACGTTTTGAGTTCCTAGTGGAATCCTTGATTTATCCTGCATATGATGATCTTGACACTAGTATCATATGTCATCTTATTGGAAGTGATTCCCCAATTTATGGCAATATCTATTCCTATCTAAAGAATAACATTATCCCACCTGACCTATCTCATAACCAAAAACACACATTCCTTCACCAAACTTCTTGTTACCTTTTAATATCTGAAACCCTATAGTGGTGAGGTCTTGACGGTACTCTTTTACGATGTCTAGAACAAGATGAGGCTCAAACTGCCTTGCGAGACGTACATGAGGGCATTTGTGGAACTCATTCAAGTGGTCCATCTTTGGCTAACAAGCTCATGCGTATGGGCTATTATTGGCCTACCATGGAAATAGATTCCTTTCATTTTTCTAGAGTATGCAAGAAATGTTAGATACATGGAAACCTTATTCATGCTCCAACAGAAGAGTTACATCCTTTTACAACAACTTTGCCATTTAGTCGGTGGGGACTCAACCTCATGGGGGCTATCAACCCTCCCTCTTCCAATGGTCACAAATGATTTATTACAGCCATAGAGTATTTTACTAAATGGATTGAGGCCATTCCACTCATTACCGCCACTAGCAAACAGGAATCCATGTTTATCCTAAACTATATCATTTGTAGATATGGTATACCTATGTATCTTATCACTGATCATGGGAAGCAGTTCCAAAATTAGGACATGGATGAGCTATGTGCAAAATTCCATATCACCCACAACTTTTCCACCATCTATTATCCTCAAGGTAATGGTCAAGCTGAGGCATCTAATAAGACCATTGTCAAAATCCTACAAAAGACTGTCAATGACGCTGGTCGTGACTGGCATCTCCAACTCAACCCAACCTTGTGGGCTTACCGTACATCCATCTGAACCCTAATTGGAGCCACACCATATTCCCTTGTTTACAGCTCTGAAGCTATCCTACCCCTCTAGGTTGAGTTACCATCTCTTCGTGTTTCTCTCAAAGATTTGATTCCAGATGAAGAATACAGAGTAACACAAATGACTAAACTAGAATTGCTGGATGAGCGTCGTCAATGAGCTTATGATAATTTAAATTTTTATCAGCAACACATGTCCCGCTAGTACAATAGTAAGGTCAAGTTCAGAGATTTTCAGGTGGGTGACCTTGTCCTTAGAGATAATCCAAAGAATCAACAACATTGGGAAAAGAAATGCAAGTTTGAACCCAACTGGTTAGGTCCCTTTGTAGTTACAACAATATATGGTTCTGGGGCTTATTAGTTATCTACACTTGAAGGTGATCCCTTGGATGAACCTCTTAATAGTATTCATCTTAAGAAGTTCTATTCTTAAGATCCCAATGCAAGGGGCATGTATATAGTGTATATCATAAAATAAAATAAATTTAAAAAAAAAAATAGAAAAAAAGAAAAAAGTGCAATAAAAGCATGTGGTGAAAACATGGTAAACAGGCACCATGTGTATCATGTTAGCTCCTCTATCTATTAAGATTCTTCTAGTGTGTCTGTCCATTGTATATATCTATAGTAAAGTGACTTGTCTGTCACTATCTTCACCTTGTACATATCATAATAAAATGGCCAATTCATAACACCATTCACTCTACATATCCATAACAAAATCATATCATAGCTTGGTCTTGTATCTTGGTCTTCACCTAAGTCTTGTCATGTCCTTCTTCATCCATAATAAGTTAGTCCATCACTTAGCTAGGGCCATGTCCTTGACCTAGTTTGGGAAGTGGATCTATGATAGTCATGACTCTTAGATGACAACAATGGAGTATTTTTTACCAGGCATACAAACAAAATCAAATGTTCTCACACGATGCTATCCTTATCCTGAATCATAATCTATGACCTATCTTTCACAACATGGCCTCTTATTTGTATATCATCAATTGACCTAATCAACATATCTTAAATATATCTTTTGGCAAAAAGAAATGTATATTCATAGCAGGCATGTTAGATTGGTTTGTTGTAAATTATGCATTCATATATGGATTTCATTGTTATTATGTTTCCCATGCTATTCTAAGATATCTTTGACATGAGTTTTAAAACTCCCATATGTCATTGATTAGAATGGCCCGGATGGGGCATGATATGTTTCTTTGATTGTTGTTTGGGGGGTATCCGTCCAATGAATTCAAAGGAACAAGTAATTGGGGTGTCTGTACATCAGTGCCTTCATCCATTTAATAGTTTTGACAACATACAAATCATGTTATTTATCAATTTCTATTGATGGTGATACGCCAACACATACCTCGACTCCAACTATTTGTTCCCCGATGGAGGGTTCATAAAGTATTCCTTGTCTGTTATGCAAATGAAACTCAGGTCATCTCAGTTCATTTATACCTAGATGCTTGTCAAGTTTTCTATATTAAACTCCATGCAAGAAGTGTTTAGGTCATCCTTGTTTAATTATACCTTAATGCTTGCATTTCCTTGCAACATAATGAGCTCAATGATGAGAATCAAATTCTAGCTATTTATGAGGTTTCAAGATGTTACCTAAAGTTGTGGAGATAACTCATTTCATACTTCATTTTGTATTGCATTCAAAATTTTCTCATAAACTCATATATCCATGTTCCTTTTATAGAGTTTTTGTAGGTTATCCTTTTAGGTTATCTTTTATCCTAGTCCATTCTTCTTGTGTCAAATACATGGTTATTTTATGTTGAGGATACTTGGACAAAAAAAAATTAAATATTTAAACTTGCATCTTACAATCATTTTACATGGTTCATTTAGGTTCTTTTGTCATCATTTTAGTTATCATTTTATCTCATTATCTTTTAGGTACATTATAGTATTTACATACATTATCATTTGTAATATATCTTTCATTTTATTTTCATCATTTGCATTAATAATCACATAACATTGCATGAGAAATCATTTAAGACATAATCAATGTATCCATCACATGTTAAGATTCATTACTCATTATATAATCCATTTGCATCATATAACATAAACACTATGCATATCAAAGTAAAAATCATCACATCCTGCATATGTTAGTATGCACAAGTATACATATAAAGAAAGCAAATCATGATAGAACTGCATCAACATATAGAATCAATCATATAAATAGTCGATAAAACATATAAAATGTCTGATATCCAATGATACAAAATATATAACCATGTGTCCAGATGTCATGTATATCAAGTCAATGACATAATGAAGCTCTACAAATACAAGAATGTGTATACAAGTGGTATCTATGACCCACTGTCTCCAAACTCTGTCTGTCGCTATCTGTGAGATGTAATAAAGCCCTATCCTACTAAACCTAAACCTGGAACTAATGGACCTACCTAATCTCCAGATCCTGTGATGCTTTAGGAGGTCGTGATGATATACCTCCACTATCCCTAGAAGCCTATCTCTGTCGTGCCTCTGTACCTACTGCAAATGAGCTCTCTCTATAGCTCCCAATCCACTGATCCCTCGAGACTTCCTATCTATAAGCCTCTCACCAGTAGGATATCTCCTTCCCAGCATGTATCATGGCTCTCAAGCTATCTCCATGAGGACCCATATCCTTTGTCAGCTGCAACTCGTCCAACAACATCTCCAACTCCCTGAGTCTCTCAATAGCTATATCCTGCTCATGTCTAAGTATATCCATCTGACTCTCCAGTCTCTCAATCTATTGCTCTAGGCTGGGAACACGGTCTTCCTATACTTGTCTCACTACTAGTTGAACTAGCAGTGTATCAATATCTGGCTCCTCCTCCTCAACAACATCTTTCTATAAAAAGGGATCCTATCCCCCAATGTCCATGTCTGCCTGCTCCTCTTGTGCCCCCATGTCTAGCATCTATATATCATGGTCATCCTAGATATCATCATGGATCTGTCCACCCTATACCACTCCGTCCTGAGATAATATGACATATACCTAATCTGGTCCCTGTGCTGTCTGTATCGGTACCTGTGCCTATACAAATGGACCCTATACTGGGGTAGCTGGTATATGTACCTATGCTATTGGTACTTGTAAAGGAGCTCCTACTGCTGGCTATATCAGAGGCTATCTCCATCCCTATCTAGTTGGGGGTGGCATCAATCCTCTCTGCCTCACACCACCTCCTCTCATTTGCGGTCCCACTCTCTGCCCTCTCCCTCCATCTCCTCCATCACCACCACCTCCTCTTCCTCATCATCTCCTATCTCATCCATGAAGTCTCCCTTGATGTCCATCTGCGGGATCCCTCTTTGGTGGCCTCACAGTAAGATTAGTCAATCATGGCATAGGGAAGTCTCTCAAATGCTACTCAAGATCTAGCGTCATCCCAAGGTCTACAATTGTCTACCTCATAGTCCATGCCTGGAATGGCATGTCCAAAAACTCCTGCCTTGCTACATCAAAAGATACCATGGGCCCCTAGTCTCACCTCTCATGATGCATCCTACTAAACTCAGTCACTCCCTAAGGCATCCCCTGGATCTTGCCAAACTAGCATAGGACTCGACTAACCAGCTATCTCTCAATAATGAAGGGTGTTCACCCTATCAGCCATTGTGAATCAAAACAAAATGCCAGCTACCGCTCATCATCCCAAGGCTCACACCCTAGGTATGGCCTCCATGTCACTGTATCTAAAGTATCAAAAGTGTATCGCCAAAACTCTAAATTTCCCAATTTTTCCTGAGACAAAACTGAGGAATATAAATGTATGTAGAGCTGACTTGCACCCTAGAATCTGATCGCTACTGGTCTAGTCACTAAGATATCGCACCTGCTAGAACCACTGGTAGAGGATCATACAAATCAACCATGTCCTCCCAACTAATCTCTCCCTCATCAATATCATCATCCCCAAATATGACTCTACACTCTTAGACTTCACCGTGCCAATCATATTGTACTAACTCCCCTGTGATAGGAAGCCAGAGGATGTGATATACATCCTTTAGTGTAACTATCATCTCCCCCATTAGAAGATGGAAGGTACTCATCTCTGAGTGCCATCTCTTTGCTAAGGCTATCATCATACTGAGATTCACCCAAATCTTGGGTGTGTAGATGGCATGATATAAACTAGATGCACCAATCAACAGTCTATCTGTCTCTGACAGTGCTAGTCTCAAATTCTGTGATGGGATATCTCTCCCGTGACATCAGAATATCAGTGATATCCTCCTATTCAAATCAACAAAAATCAAGCTATCAGATCTCGATAAAATGATCTATCAATCTATCTATCCTATCATATCAATTTCAAACATGTTCATCACATGTTTCAACTGATAATTCTATCAATTATCTACATTCAAGACTGGTTAACTAGCGACCATGCTACGATGTTGCCTATCTTGCATCAAATCGATCAAATCAACTACCGACAGATCATATCAGCTTATCGACATCACATTTGATCTAATTGAATATCTACTTTGACCAAATTCTACCATCTAAAACACATGCACAACATTGAAACATGCATGCGTAGCATACTTTAACATTTGCGTAGGTTTTAACATATGCATAGTTTTCCTATACATTTGTGCAACAATTTTGCACATATGCGGAGAAACTACATATGCGCACTTTTAAATCATACTTGTGCAACACTAATTTTACTCTCATATGAATGAGAAACTACCCTAAATGAATGCTCATAAGTTTTAATTTTTTGTGCAAACATGGATAGTTGTTGCACATTGGTGGGCTGCAATTGCGCATTCATTCTTCGCCCAAAAACAATTTTTTTTCTAATCTAATTATATCATTCAATCTATCCTAACCATGCTAAAAGCCTAATCTATCATGCTGTAAAACACAAATTGACAAAGAGGATTGAATCACCTACTGGTTCACCCAAATCAGGTGGTCGCTGGAAGCATCTAGCCCTCTTGAAGTGGTGATCTAACAGTAGGAATGACATCCTGATGGCTCTGCTCTTCTCTCTCTCTCTAGCTCCAATCTCCAAATGACAAGTGTGGACAATGAGCCTATTGTGGACCCCTTAGCTCTATTTATAGCCTGTAGACCTGATATGCTTGGTGTGTGAACCCTATCTCCCATCATTCACCTGTTTCACCCCGTTATTTCTCTATTCCCACTGCATTCTTCAAGAGATTGATTGTTGAAACTACAAAAAAAGAAATCCAAATCAACCATAAAAATCTAAAATCAAAATAAATCATTTTTATCAATCAATCTCTTGAGGGGGCATGCATAGGTCATCTGGGACATTGTCTGGGGCAAAATACTTGATTTTTCTTTGGAACAATTGACAAACACATTATTTCAAAGAGGGGAAAAATGTATACACTTAAAAATGGCTTCATTAATTAATTAAATATTTATTATTTAATTAATATTGACTTGATTAATTAATTAAATATTTACTATTTAATTAATATGTATTCCTCTGTTTATTAAATAAATTATTCAGTTTATTTATTAAATTGACTATAGTTTATTCCTCTATCCTAAGTCTTCTAATTATTCTTATTAAAGCAATTTAATTAAATATACAATCACCTAAATATGACTAAGTCCCCTAGTCCACCTCATCTATCTAGTCACTTGACACATCACTTTGGCTAAAATAAATCATTATTATTAATTATTTATTCATATTTATCCTCACCCACACATGTCCTATTCTTAAGGGCTATGTGGCCTCGTAAGACTTAGTCTCATGACCACATGTCCTCTCAAAAACCAAGTCAAGAGACAATCCCTATTCCTAAGGGACCTCTTAAGCCACCTCTAAGGGTGAAAGGTGAGTCATGGGACATTTGTACAAAGAGTCCTCATGAAGAAGAGGTCTTTCCTTCTTTCTCTCTTTTGTCTTCATGAGACAATTGACATGTGTCTTCCCCTTCCACCTTGTTCTCCTCCATGTCAATGTGAGAGGAACATCTTCCCTATTCTTCCTCTCACATTCCAACTACATCCCCTTTCTCTCAACTCCTTCAACAATGTCAATCATAGCCTTAGGATCTTCCACCCTTCATTCTCAACCATAGGATTGTGCCACCTAGGCCTAGGTCTTCCAAAACTCTATAAAAGGTGCCTCATTTTCCCTTTGTGAGAGAATAGAAGCAATAGAGAATAAGTATTCAAGCATCCAAGCAAACAAGCATTCAAGCATCCATACTATCTTCATTTAACTTGCATTTCATCCATTAGATTTGCATAAGCTATTGTGCACTCATTTCATTCAATCTCCACACTTTGGTGACATCTTGGGCAAGGAGCTTCAAACTAGAAATCTGAGAGCTCAACACATCAAAGAAATCAAGGCTAGGAGGACAATCGAGACAAGCTACATTGTTAGGTGAAGGTAATCTAATTAGTTTCATCATTTTATAGTTACATTGCATTCTTCATTGTGTTGCATTAGATTGGTTTATTGGCTTTCAAATAGTTAATTTATCATCTCTAGAATGTAGACATCTAATTTGCATATAATTGCATTATAAGTTAATTCTAGGGAAAAAACTTAGATATCTAAACTATAGTTAGCCAAATGCTCTTTTTGTCATGTTGAGAAAATTTAAAACATATGTTTTGGTGCTATGTGAAAACTAAAAAGAAATGGGAGATTATGTGTAAGATATAAAATATGGATGGGGTCCTAGAACAATGGTTTGCACAGAAAAAAGATCCCAAAGTTAATATTTTACACATACATTTGAATTTGTAAGAATGTAAATCTAGAAATTCTTGAAATCAGATAAAGTAAGATACATACCTCATGATGAAATTAATTTGGAAAAAGCTATTTTATGTTGCCTATGTAAAGTTTGGGGCAATTCCACAACCTGTCCAAAACTGGAAATACCAAGACAAAGAAAACCAAGAAATATTTTGTCTTTCTGACAGTAGGTAGTTGTTGGCCCCAATAAAAGGTCAAAGGATACATTTTTCTTTTGAAGGTCGCCTTTGATTTTGTTTGTAGATCTCAGAAGCTCGCTGAAAAGGGTATCCGAATCTAAGCTCAGATGCGCAGTTCTACACTTGTACCTGCAAGAAAATTATTTTCTTTGTTGGAGTAGGGATTTTCCTTAGTCAAACCACAGTTTGGAATCAAACTTAATAATGGAATTGAAATAGAGAATGCTAGCAAGTAGTAGATGTAGATCTAACAACAAAGCTATGTTAATACGAAAGCTTTAACATAACATAAATAAATGTAAATCAAACCTCCATTATTGTATGCTTGGAATCCACCTTGAGGGAAGAATGAATGGATCTTGAAGATGAAAATAGGATATTGAAGGAAGATCACACCGTCATGATGGCTAGATCTAGGGTTTGAATGATGAATCTTGAATGCTTGAACCAAACCCCTTCAAAAGGCTTGAATGCTTGATCTTCAATGGAGAACTTGAATGGAGAAGAGGATGATTTATTGAATGAATGCTTGCTTGATCAGCTTGAGATCTTGAGAGAGGAGATTGCAAAACTTGATGGAGAGATCTTCCTCTTGTTAATGGATGCTCTCACAAAACTCGATGTATAAAATGAGAGAGGAAGGCTTGGACTCTTATAGTGATCTAGGGAACAATCCTCTATAGGGTCCACTTTGGGGAATTAAATTCTAATTTCCCCTCAACCCTTTAGGAATGGACCTAAATTAAATATAATTTGAGAGTTTACCATTTCGAAGACCAAAACAGTCGACCTGGAAGTGGGAAAACAATTCTTTTAGAAACCTGGCATACAGAAATCACAAGACCTTGAAACTTCAACCCACAGTTAAGGATGAGCTTGAGCCCAACCTAGGTCAGAATTGAGGTTTACTTTGACCACTTTAGGTCATCATTGACCTTGAGGTTACAAATCTTAGGGTCTTAGTCTAGAGATGACAAAATCATTAACAGGAGGTTTCGAGAGTGCCTAGAGACCTAGAAATGATGTTAGAACATGGTAGAGTGTGGGGGAGAGGCACAAAATCCTATGATGAATGTAATGAAGTCTAGGAGGGACTATTTGTAATTCCTACCTAGAAAATAGAGCCATAGAAGAGGGAAATTAAGGAGAATCCTTGGGATCCTAACCCTAATTTCAGCTAGAATAAAAGAATCAAGTGCATAAAAGAAGTGGAAGATGGGGAAAGAGCCAGATCAAAGTGGAGGACCCATTCAAGGTGCTTGAAATGATCCAAAAACACCTACTCAAAGGGCTAAATGCTCTTATAATGAAAGTGTTTTCATTTTAAGATGATACATTAAGCCCCCACTTTAGCAAGAGTATGGACTCGATGCAAACTCTTGGTAAAGGAGAAGAAAGAAGAGACCCAAGTGGATTCACAAAGAAATAAAATAACACTTAACTAAGGACACAAGACCCTAGGATAAGGATTCTAACTCCACATACACGCACGAGGGTGTGAAAAGAGAAAACCAAAAGAACGAGGGTTAGTACTAAACAACCCAAATCAATTAGCATAAGAAACCTCACTAATAAATATTTCTCATACTAATATCATATTTGGAAAGCTATCATAAAATCATAAATGATTACATAAGAAAGACAAGAGAAACACTATAAATAACATAGCTTCATGATCCAATCCTACTAGCATGAAAGCAAAAAGAGACAAAGGATAAAGTGATTACCTCACCAAGTAAGATGCCCACCTTACCGTGAATCACCCCTGAGGGAAAGCCCAATAGGTTCACCCATAAACTATTCTTTGAAATTATAGTGCTTCTTTTGATGGATTTTGGAATACCCATAGATCCACCTTTTTGTATCACTATGAATATGAAATGCCCATCTCCTCAGGATTTAGCAACTTATGTGCATTAGCTTCAGAAGATTTAGCATATTGGAAATGCGTGTCTTTTCAAGATTTAACAACTTATGTGCCTTACCTTCCAAGATTTAGCATATTGAAAATTGGAAATGCCTGTCCCTTCAGGATTTAGCAACTTATGTGCATTACGTTCTGAGATTTAGCATGCTGTAAAAAAAAAGGTTAGAACAAAAATAAATAATATAGAGTGAGGGAGGCCGTATATATGCCCCTGTACTTAAGATGGAAAAAACATACTATTTTTTCATGTTAAGGAAAGAAAAGAACAAGGATAAAGCCTTCTTCAACATCAAGAAAATATCCATCGACAACACCCAATCCAATCCAAGAAGGTCACAACTCCTATGAGGCAATGGAAGGGACAAATGCAAAGAGATATCATGCAAGAAGTGAAAAATTAACCCTTGTGAGGGATACACACTATTCAGTTTCCAAGGTGAGAGATATATCAACCATGGAAACCCAATGTCAAATAATGAAATAGGTTGTCATCAAGGACAAAGATCCACAATGAAAACCAAAATTTTCATGTATGATTGGATATCACATAATAGATACATACTGCTTAACAAAGGAAAGAGGTGAATCCTAGAAAGAAAGAAAAGAAAGAGGTGGCATCCTTTCCCCCCAAGTGTAGGAACAAGAATGTAAGAGGAGCTATTATATCACTCATAACACTATGCAAGAAAATGAGCCCCCAAGTAATAGGCTAACATTGTTTACATAATGTTGAGCTCCATAATAGGAACATAAATGTTATTTAGAACAAACTAGATTGAAATATAACTCATTTCCACATGATATATAAATAACATTACTGTTAATGAGCTGCCTAATCTTATAATGTAAAGCTTGACATTGATTAGTAGAGTGATCATGAAATCTATGATATAAACAAAAAGGAAGAGTCTTCAAGTGTGGACAACGTTTCTTTTTGCATTTAGGTCTAGTAATCATCTTAGCACAAAGGAGTTTAGGCAAAAGAACTTCTTGTTCAAATTCCTTCATAGGTTCATCATGTTTTCAAGTGTTATTTGAGATGTTGTTAACATTGAGTTGTTGTTGAGGTTTAAATCCCAATCCATAAGAATGCTCATGCCCCCCAATGTGTAAGGGCATTTGAATTCCATATTTATGCTTACCACATCCTTGACCATTAAATCCTTATTTAACTAGGAAATGATAACCAAGACCATAACAAGAAGCCATATTAGGAGTCAATGGAACCTCAGTAGTCACAATATCATCCTTAGTAGATTTAACAAATTCATTGTGGATAGAAGCAGCGAAAAATTTATTATGAAGGGTTTTAGAAGTAAAAACTCATTGTTCAAATTATCTTTGTTACTTCATAAAATCAAGATCATTAACCTTATACTCTTAAATAAAGGTAGGATTAAAATCCAAGGTTTCCCAATCATCGCCAGGAAGAGCATTAGAGGAAGAAGGATTACTATTAGGAATAGGAGTAGTGTGGGTTTGAATATTCAAACAAGGATTAGGCACATCATTTGCATGAAGAGAATACATCTTGTTGTTATGTATAAACTTGAATTTATGGTGAAGAGTGGCAGGAATGACGTGCATCTCATGCAACCAAGGTCTACCCAAAAGAAGGGTATAATTGAGAGGCCCATGCATAACATGAATAGGTGTATTCAAGATGACCGGTCCTACTTTGATAGGTAAGGTAATGATGCCTAAAGTGTTCTTAGCAATGTTATCAAAGCCACATATAGGAACATTGTCATGTTGAATAGTTGAAAGATCAACTTTAATCACTTTAAGCATGTCCATGCTACAAACATTAAGCCCAGATCCATTATCAATCAAGGTTTTATGAATGATACTCTTATTAATAGAAAAAACAACCATAAGAGCATCATATTGATTCTGAACTTCTTTAGAAGGTAAATCCTTTTGAGTAAAAATAATATCTGGAGGAACTGGGGTAGCATGCATGCATTGTAAGAAGTTATTGATGTTCTCTTTATTAGGTGGAGTAGGAAGAGTTGCTAGAGATTTTTGCAAGGCTTCATAGTAGGTAGGTGAAGTTTGAAGAAGCTCCCATAGAGAAATCTTGGCAGGGGTATTTTCCAATTGGTTTATCAAATCATACTCCTTACTAGGAAGACGGGGTGGAGAAGGAAGAAAGGGTTGAGAAGGTGGAAAAAAAGTAGAAACCACTGGATTAGGTTGAGGATTATTCCCTGTACAATATGTGTGAGCTATAGAATCATGGTCATTGAAAGATGGCATAGGTTTACCTTTGATAGTAATGCAAGGACAACCTTTGACAGTCAACAAGGGTTTGGGCTAAACCATGGTAGTTGTCTCAACACTACAAATAGATTCATAAGAAGGAAGCAAAGAGGACATCTGAGGAGGAGATGAGTTATGATCTTGATTCTCCATAGGATCATCACTAAAAGTGAGAGCATTAAGGGAATTCATATCATTCTCCACTAACGCCTCATCACTAGAGGGAATCTCAAATGGAGGTAAAGTATCTATAATATCATCTTCTTTCACTAAGATGTCCCCATAAGGGGAGTGTGTTTTATCATCATGTATGAATATGTCATCCATTAATAAATCACCCTCTTGTATCAAAGCTTCTTTGTGAGGAGGGGATAAATCAATGTATTTATCCAAGGGATCATCCACAATGGTGTCATGGGGAAGATAGTAATCAACACCCAAATCCAAAGGTTCATCCCAAATAGGAGGATTATCATCCCTACCAATAAGGCACATTGTAGGATGCATTGAGGGGAAAGAAGGTAAATTATATTCTAAATTAGGCTCATAGAAAAGACATGTATTAGGAGAAGAATTAACATCAACCCCCAACTCATCTCCATAAAGAGAAATATGATGGAGAGATAGATTAAACTCATCTTCTTGCTCTAATACATCTTTACAAGGTAATTCAAGAGAGGATAAAGCAACATCACACACACTAGATAAAGTCTTTCTAGGTGTAACACCATGCAATGATAAGGTAAGATGAGTATGTTGTGTAATCCCAAAAGTTAAAGAAGAAGTTTTGGAAAACACTTGAAACAACTTATGCAACATGATAACAAATAAAGAAATACATAGAAAATAGATCTAGATATATCCCAATGCATTCAAATGAAACTTATAAGCATGAAAAGAAAATCAAACACAATAGGGCATCTAATTCCACAAAAGAAAGAGTTTTCGTAAACACGTTCACCAAAAATGTAAATTATAAAATGTGGATGTGTTCCTAGAACAATGGTTTGTACATAAAAGAGACCCCAAAGTTAATATTTTACACATACATTTGAATTGTAAGAATGTAAATCTGGAAAATACTTGAAATCAGATAAAGTAAAATACATACCTCATTATGAAATTAATTTGGAAATACCTATTTTCTGGTGCCTGTGTACAGTTTCAGGCAATTCTACAACCTGTCCTAGACTGGAAACACCGAGATGAAGAAAACCCAGAAATCTTTTATCTTTATGACATTAGGTAATCTTTGACCTTGATAAAAGGTTGAAGCCTACATTTTTATTTTGAAGGTCGTCTTTGATTTTGTTCATAGATCTCAGAAGGTTTACAAAAAGTCTATCCAAATCTAAGCTCAGATCCGCAGTTCCGCACCTGTACCTACAAGAAAAATAGTTTTTTTTGTTAGGATAGGGGTTTTCCTTAGTCAAACCCTGGTTTGTAATCAACCTTAATAATGGAATTGAAATAGAGAATGCTAGCAAGTAGCATAAGTAGCTCTAACAACGAAGCTGTGATATTAAATAGATATGCAAATTGTATTTGAAATGTAATCAAGTATTT